>CAXKVI010000003.1:118726481-118736481 GCA_964058755.1 Campiglossa producta
TAAAGTGGAATTTATTACTGAATTTATATTTAAGCTCAATTTTGTTTGGTTCGAGTTGATCTTGTCCCTTTTAAGAGCTATATATTGTATTGTATCTCATTTTTATTTGATTCATTTTCGTGCTTCAAATTATTATAATTTTTTTTTTTTCAGTTTTGAAATTTTTTTTTCAGTGTAATTTTACGCAAAAGTCGAGTTACATGTTGTTTGAACTTTTTTGAAAAGTCTAACTAATTTTTCAAGTGTGTATTTATAATAAAATAATGGAATTTTTTTTTTTCGAAAAGTGTAAGTTATTTTTTAAGTGTAAATTTGCACAACAAAAAAGTTGTAATATATTATTTTTTTTTTGGGCCAAAATTGTTATTTTTTATCTGCTGAAATTAAGTATTATTTTTTTCAGTGTACTCTAAATTTTTTTTTTTTTACTTTTTTGAAGAGTTAAAAAAATTGTTTACTATTTTTCTAAGTGTAAATTTACACAAGTATTACATATGTATAGTATTTTTTTTCTGGTACTCTTTTTTTCTTAAGTGTAATTTCATGTAAGAGTTGTGTTATAGGTTTGATGAACTTTTATGGAAAGTCTAGCTAATTTTTTAAGTGTATATTTTTTTTAAATTTCTTTAAAATGTGTAAATCATTTTTGTGAGTGTAAATTACATTTTTTTTTTTTTTTTTTGAAATATTACATATTTGAAATATAATATTTTTTTGACGAAAATTGTTTTTATAGCAAGAGTTTAAGTTAATATCGTTGAATTTATTTTATTTTCAGTGTACTTTTTTTATTTTTGAACTTTTTTGAAGAGTTTAACTAATTTTTACAAGAGTAAATTTACAAAAAAAATGGTGTAATATTTTTTTTTTTAGACAAATGTTTTATAATACATACATATAATTTTTTTTATTCTCCTGGTCCAAATTATTTCTGTTTTTATTTCAGTGTAATTTCATACAAAAGTTGTGTTACGTTTTTTTGAACTTTTTTTGGAGAGTAACCAATTTTTTAAAGGTATATTTATACAAAAAATGTAGAATATTTTTTTTTTAATTTTTTTCAAAAGGTGTACAAAATTTTCTTAAGTGTAAATTACGCAAAATTTAAAAAAAAAAAATTTTTATTCTTTTAGTCCAAATTTTTTTGTCTTAAGATCTGAAATTAATATCATCAGTGATGATTCGACAAAAACAAAAATTATTTTATAAATATTTGGGACATTTTTTTTGAAAGTGTAACTAATTTTTCAGTGTAAATTAACCCAAAAATTGTGGAAATTTTTTTTTTATTTTTTAGAAAAGTACAACTACATTTTTTAGTGTAAATTTACAGAAAAGTGTGCTATTTTTTTTTTTTTTAATTCGTCAAAAACAAAAATTAAGTGTCAATAATTTTTTTTTTCAGTGTAAATTTATATAAAAATGTTGTAATATTTTTTTTTTTTTCAAAACTTTTTTGCCGAAATAATAGCTGTCTCAAAGGCTGAACATTTTTTTAATTAGTGAGTTCGGAAAGTGTAAATATTTTTTGCAGTGTAAATTTGCACAAAAATTCTATAAATTTATTTATTTTTTTTTTTTTTTTTGGGTCTTAATAACTAGAAAGGCTCGTAAAATAAAACTTTCCATTTTCGAAGGGTGAAACCAACATACTAAAATAGCAGATCCTTGAACTCAGAGCTGCATATCTGACACCGGAAAGGTAGCTATCCTAAGACCTGCTGTGGAGTTCTTTTCGCAATTTCTTTGCTTTGAATTTTTTTTTTTTTTGTTCCAAGCAATAAAACAAGTAAACATACCTCAGGTGTCACTTCTTAAAATGTGAAAAAACAGTGCACAAAGCAAACGACAGGCAAATCAGGCAAGCTGTGTATTTCGGTTGCCAAGCAACGAGACATTTAAGCAACCATACGACAATTCTCCTCAGGGAAATTGTTAAAGCTATGCAGGCAATTTATGCTCACAAAAACCCAACACCAAAACCAATGTGGCCAAAGTTGGACAGCAGAGACTTACTTCAATTTTCTGTCTTTCCTTTATTTTTGAACAAAACTTATTGACACTCAGTTGCTATGACGCCTGCGACATTTGCGCCCTTTTTTTTATACCAATTGACACTTTATTATGGCCAACATTGAAATCAATGAAAATTTTTGCAAGTTCAGAGTGTGTGGGAAAGTAAGGCTGTATATACTTTGGCTACTTCCATTTGGCAAAGATGTGACGCAGGCAGTTCACAGAGGCCGACAGACAGTCAAGTGCAAGTGTAGACGTTGATGTGAATACTAAGGTGATTTTTTTTTTTTTTTTTTGAAGTTAACTTCTTAAAGTTTTTATATAGAGTGAAATGTGAATGAAAAAAAAAAAAAAAAAAAAAAAAAAAAATAGTGGCAATAGTGTTTGGATTTGAGGCAACGAATAGTGGCAACGGGCTTGAATATTTTATACATCAATCTCTCAGGAACTGCTAGCCCGTTTTTGATCAAATTTGGCATAATTCATCCTTAGACTTTATATTTGGGTGTTGCCAATTAGAGCTCTTTACAGGGTTGCCACCTATCTCAATTTTTATGCCAATATGGATGTCAGATTAAAGGTACTTTCAGCCATATTCCAACTAAAATATTTTTAGGTAAGGTTGCCACCTAACCCCATTTTATCTATTCCTTCATATATCGACTAATATCTCGGAAACAGCTGAGTCGATTTGGTTTAAATTTAGCATATAGGCAGCATGCTTCATTCTGAGACTTTTTTATGTGGCTGTTGCCACTTCGGGTATTTTACAGGGTTGCCACCTATCTCAATTTTGATTGAATATTGAGCAAGATAGGCCAATATGAGTATCGAATTAAAAGTACTTTTGGTTGTATTCCACCTTTTATATTTTTTCAGGCAGGGTTGCCACCTAACCTCATTTTATGTATTCCTTCGTATATCGACTAATATCTCGGCAACCACTGAGGCGTTTTGAAACAAATTTGACGCATAGATAGTATGCTTCATTTTAAGGTTTTCTACTTGTGTGTTGCCACCTCGGGTGTTTTGTAGAGTTGCCACTTATTTAGATTGTTTTCTTTAATTTCCGCAAGATATGCAAATAACGGTATCAAATTAAATGCATTTTCTGCCGTATTCCAACGAAGTTATTTTCAAGCAGCTGAAGCGATTTGTACCAAATTTGGCATATAAGTAGTTTGCGTCATTGTAAGACTTTCTACTTGGGTGTTGCCACTTCGGGTATTTTACAGGGTTGCCACCTATCTAATATTTTTAAAATATTCAGCAGGATATGTCAAAATGGATATCAAATGAAAAGTATTTTCTGCCGTATTCCAACAAAGATATTTTCAAGCAGGGTTGCCACCTAACTCCATTTTATTAATCTTTCGTATATCGACTAATATCTCGGAAACAGCTGAAGCGATTTGTATCAAATTTGGCATATAAGTAGTATGCTTCATTGGCTTTCTTCTTGGGTGTTGCCACTTGAGGTGATTTAGAGGGTTGCCACCTATCTCAAGTTTTTAAATATTCAGCAAGATATTTCAAAATGGGTATCAAATGAAAGGTATTTTCGGTCGTATTCTAACTAAGATATTTTCAGGCACTTTGAGCAGCTTAAAGATTTTTTTTGTTTTATTTTATTTTAGAGTATTTAATTCTAGAAAAAAAAATATCTTTTACACGAAGCACCCTAGTAGGTATAAACACACTTCGACGTGAAGTTGAAGTTGAGAATTTGAATATAGCACGTTGACAATTTTAAATTCGTTTGCCACTTGCAACAACTGTCATATGCTTCTTCTTCTTACATCATACCTACCTCCATATGTGTACTTCAATTTGCGCGCTTGTGGTATGTTGTACCTTCTACTCTAGTTACATACAAACATGCCGTCTCTCAGTGATGGTGCGGTTCATGATCTTTGTCCACTTGCAAAGTTGCAGTTTAAATGAATGAATGACTGAATATCTTGCTCCTCTCACGTACGCTTGTTTGTGTACGTGTTTGTGGTGTTGGCAATTAAAATTGGCACCACAAAACTCTACGCTCAATACTCGATGCAGACATGAAGAAACTTTGGTATCCATGCTACTTTTGTACTTGGATACAGATTTCAATAGTCTGCGGTATAAAGGAACACTTACTTACGACTTCAGTGTGTTGGCAATGCTTTAAGTGTAGTGGATTGTATATTTGATTGGTACTTTGTTGATTCAAATTAGATTTTGATGTCAAAGGGCAAACTTTGAAAGTATTTGCGGTTAATGACTATTTTAATTGATTCGCTTTGGAATTTTCGATGGTGGTTTAAGTGAGGTGAAAGTGGTTGGGTATGGTCGAAGTAGGTGAAGTGATATTATAGGGGCGGGTTCGGGAATATTTTTCTCTATATAGGAAGTTAAGGCCAAGTATGTAGGTGGTAAGTAGGCAGTTATAAGTAGTCAGTTAATAGTGGATAAGTAATCAGTTAATAGTGGATAAATAGTTAGTTAATAGTGGATAAAAAGTTAGTTAATAGTGGATAAGTAGTCAGTTAATAGTGGATAAGTAGTTAGTTAATAGTGGAATAGTAGTCAGTTAATAGTGGATAAGTAGTCAGTTAATAGTGGATAATTAATAAGTTATTAGTGGATAAAAAGTCAGTTAATAGTGGATAAGTAGTCAGTTAAAACTGGATAAGTAGCCAGTTAATAGTGGATAAGTAGTCAGTTAATAGAGGATAAGTAGTCAGTTAATAGTGGCTAAGTAGTCAGTTAATAGTAGATACGTAGTCAGTTAATAGTGGATAAGTAGTCAGTTAATAGAGGATAAGTAGTCAGGTTATAGTGTATAAGTAGTTAGTTAATAGAGGATAAGTAGTCAGTTAATAGTGGCTAAGTAGTCAGTTAATAGAGGATAAGTAGTCAGGTTATAGTGGATAAGTAGTTAGTTAATAGAGGATAGGTAGTCAGTTAATAGTGGATAAGTAGTCAGTTAATAGTAGATACGTAGTGAGTTAATAGTGGATAAGTAGTCAGTTAATAGAGGATAAGTAGTCAGGTTATAGTGGATAAGTAGTTAGTTAATAGAGGATAAGTAGTCAGTTAATAGTGGCTAAGTAGTCAGTTAATAGTGGATAAGTAGTCAGTTAATAGAGGATAAGTAGTCAGGTTATAGTGGATAAGTAGTTAGTTAATAGAGGATAGGTAGTCAGTTAATAGTGGCTAAGTAGTCAGTTAATAGTAGATACGTAGTGAGTTAATAGTGGATAAGTAGTCAGTTAATAGAGGATAAGTAGTCAGGTTATAGTGGATAAGTAGTTAGTTAATAGAGGATAAGTAGTCAGTTAATAGTGGCTAAGTAGTCAGTTAATAGTGGATAAGTAGTTAGTTAGTAGTGGATAAGTAGTTAGATAATAGTGGATAATTAGTCAGTTAATAGTGGATAAATAGCCAGTTAGTAGTGAGTAAGTATTCAGTAAATAGTGGATAAGTAGTCAGTTAGTAGAGGATAAGTAGTCAGTTAGTAGAGGATAAGTAGTCAGTTAATAGTGGATAAGTAGTCAGTTAATAGTAGATAAGTAGTGAGTAAGTATTCAGTTAATAGTGGATAAGTAGTCAGTTAATAGTGGATAAGTAGTCAGTTAATAGTGGATAAGTAGTCAGATAATAGTGGATAAGTAGTATGTTGGTAGTTAGCTTGATAGTAGTTGATAGATAGTCACTTAGCCTACCCGCTATTTATTAATATTATAATGCCTTATTACACCGCGACCAGGTAGCAGGTAGTTAATAGATAGTTAATTAATAGTTAATTAATAGATACTCGGTTAGTTTGTCGGCCCTCTTTTTTCGGTGGATATTCGACCTAATATAATGTCGATTATACAGATGGGTTTCAAAACTCGAAATGTTTTTTTTTTAATCTCTCATCAGAACTAGATGTGATAAGATATACTAACTCTAAACCATTTTTTCATGAAACAGCTCTCCCACTAAAAGGGTAAAAATGCAAAACAGACCAAAAATTTATTTAAAAGCATCAGCGCGCAAAATGTTAAGGAAAATCATAAAATTTCCAATTTTTATTGAAATTGCCGCAAAATCAGGGCCTGTTGTGCTTCTGAATGCTCACAAAATACCACCAAACACACATACATACATAAATATTTTTTTATAACTACACAACGCGGGTCAATGAATGTCTAAACATATATGTAGGTGTTGGCAAGCTCTGTATTTGTGTGTGCATCAAATCCGCAGGGCAACTGTTAGCGGCTAACAAATTGAAAGTAGAACAAAATACTGATGCGAAAACCAATAAAAACAACAAAAACAATGAAGAGGGAGACTACAAAAAAAAATCATGCAAATACACTCGCGGGCGTATTTGAAGGATATAAATGTGTTAGGATATAACAAACACTAATACATACACAAAGGTATGTGTGTCTACGTATTTTGTATACCTATCTCTCAAAAAGATGCGAATAGTTCAGGATGAATCCGAAATGAGTTGCAAGCGATCATGCTGTTGAACTATTAACTTTTCTTTGAGGATGTAAACTGAGATAGGTGGCAACCCTGTAAACCGAATGAAGCATACTAACGGTGTACCAAATTTGATCCAAATCGGTTCAGCCGTTTCCGAAATATTGGTCGCTAACGCTGCCGAAAATTATTTACTTTGATACCCTTATTGGCATATCTAGGACAATATTTAAAAATTAATGGGAAAAGGTGGCAACCCTGTAAACTATTTTTTTTTTTAATTTTGCAGCAAAATATACCACTATGGGTATCAAATGAAAGATATTTTCTGCGACTTGCCAACTAAAATATTTTGAAGTAGGGTTGCCATCTAGGGTTGCCACCTTACCGCAGTATATATGTATATCCAGACTTTCTCGGGAACCGCTGGATCGATTTAAATAAAATTTGCCATATATGTAGCTAGTATAATTGTTTCTAAGACTATCCACTTGGGGGTTGCCACCTGTAGCGGTTTACAGAGTTGCCACCTATCTCATTTTTTTTAATTTTTTAGCAAAATATGCCAATATGGGTATCAAATGAAAGGTATTTTCAGCGAAATGGCAACGAAGATATTTTCAAGTAGGGTTGCCATCTAGGGTTGCCACCTAACCGCAGTACATTTGTATATACGGACTATTTCGGGAACCGCTTGATCGATTTGAATGAAATGAATAAAATGAAATGAAATGAAATGATTGATTTTAAGACTATCCACTTGGGGTTGCCACTTGGAGGGTGTATAGGGTTGCCACCTATCTCGATTTTTTTAAATTACGGACCTGGATATGTCAATATGGGTCTCAAATGAAAGGTACTTTCGCCGACATACCAACTAGAATATTTTCAAGTTGCGTTGCTGCCCAGGGTTACCATTTTACCGTATTGTATATTTTTGGGATCATATTTGGATTATTTTGGGATATATTTTTGGATTATCATGAGATCATTTAGGCATCACTTGGGGATAATTTTGAGGCTATTTTTAGATCATTTTGTGTTCAATTTTGGACTAATTTGGGACAATTTTGGGGTAATTTTCGAATGATTTTGGAGTCATTTTGGGATCATTTTTGGATCATTTTTAGGGCCATTTTAGGAACATTTGAGGGTCTTTTTGGGGTCGTTTGGGGATTATTTTATAATTATTTTGGGTACATTTAAGCGTGTTTTTGTGGTCATTTGGGAATCATTTTTAGATCATTTTGGGATAATTTTAGAGTCATTTGGAAATCATTTGTGGATCATTTTAGGATCATTTTAGGATTATTTTGGGATTATTTTAGGGTAATTTTGGGATCATTTTGGGTAAGTAAAGTTAGCGCTAAATTGATAGCACCGAGCATTCGCGTTGCATGATTTTTTGCAGGTTACCTCCATTTTTCGCCTTTCATTACTATGAATCATACACACTAAACGGGCAAATAGTTATATAACCGTGAACGTACTCATTGCCTGTTACATACATTCCGCTAAGAGCAATGATAACAACAATAGACTTGATGAATGATGTGCATGGCTGTGTGTGTGTGTGTATGTGTGTTTATGTCTGCATTCCTACCGACCTGTACTTCAGTTATGAATGTGAGGTTTCATTTGTTAAACAAAAAAATTCGCATACAAAGAAAGCATTTTAAACGCAATTCGCTTTTCATTTAGATTTGGAGAGAAATTTGAGCTTTTAAATAAAAAGTCGTATGAATTATTATTGGCAACGCAGTGATTTCTAGGTTTCGTTTTTTTTTTTTGCGGCATTTTTTTGAAAAAACTAAAAAGTGAAATTGCTTATGGCATCATAAAATCTGAATGCTTTCAATTACGCGCACTGCCAAAAGGTGTTTTTGCGAAATTTTTTCAATGCGTTCACTATGTGCCACAACTACATCTAAAGCAGGGGTGTCCAGGCTTTTCAACTCACTGGCTCATATCGCGCCAAAAGGGCCACTATGTGGACACCCCTGATCTAACAAGTGATCTACTTTATTGTTCTTACGAAGTGAATAGAGTGAATATTCTTATGGAAGCTTTTTCTTGTCAAAAGGTAATTGAAATCATCACACCATTTTACCACTAAATTCCAGCATAATTTCACTTTTTCTTCAAAAAATCACCATTTATTCGAATAAATTAACCCATTAAGCTGCTATTCCCTATTGTGGATTTTTTTTCATTCTTGCTTAAGTAGGGAAGGTACATACATATATAAAACTAATATAAAAAAATTGTCGTCCATCTGTTTTACCTTAATTGCTCCCAAAGCTCTAATTTACAAAATTTAACAGTCAACACTTAACCCTAATTTCCTGTAATTATGTAAGAAAAAGTGCGTTAATAAGGATGCTTTGAGAGAAATGAGAAAAGTTTATGGTTATTTTTATTGTTGAACATGACCAGCAACAATGTAAAAAGCAGGGACCGTAGCAAATCTTTAAATCAATAAAATTTAATTTTGAATTAAAAATTAAAAAAAAAAAATAAGTACTTACCTCGAGACCCCGGAAAATTCTACTCATATATCCATTATATTCGGTATGAACCCGGCAACATTTTCCGGGTCATTTAAGGACTGTTTCGCGATGACTTCGGCACCATTTTCGGTATCATTTTGGGACTATTTCGGGATTATTTAAGGGTTTTGGGGTAAAATCTTTTGAGCTCAATTGTTGTCATTTTGGGATCATTTCGGAATGGTTTTCGGGTCATTTTTGGGATCATTTCGGGACCATTTCGGTATTGTTTTATGGTTTTGGGGCCATTTTGGGGTAATATTTTGGTGTCAATTCTTTTGTCATTTTGGGATCATTTCGGAATGATTTTGGGGTGAATTTTATGTCATATTGGAGTCATTTTAGGATCACTTTAGGGTCATTTTTAGATCATATTAGGGTAATTTTAGAATTATTTTGGGGTCATTTATGGGATCATTTTGATGTCATTTTACGATCATTTTGATGCCATTTTAGGATCATTTTGGGGTAATTTTTGGGATCATTTTGGGACAATTTCGAGATGGTTTTATGGTTTTTGGGCCATTTTGGGGTAATATTTTGGTGCCAATTTATTGTCATTTTGGGGTCATTTAAGGATCATTTTAGGATCATGTTGGGGTCATTTTACGATAATCTTGGGGTCATTTTGAGATCATTTCGTCATTCTTTTGTTGTCAATTTAGCATCATTTTGGCGACATTTTGGGATCATTTCGGCATCATTTTGGGATGCTTTTAACATCATTTTGGAGTCCATTGGGCATCATTTTTGGGGTCATTTTGTGATAATTTTGGGGCCATATTTTTGTCATTTTGGGATCACTTTGCGATCAAATGGCCCCAAAATGTTACCGAAATTTGTGCCGAAGTTATTCCAATATGACCCCAAAGTGTTCACGAAATGCACATTCTACGATTTTTTACTTTAATCCTGCAACTTGTTACTGTTTACAGGGTTGCCACCTATATGAATTTTTTTTTCGAATATTGGAT
>CAXKVI010000003.1:118741481-118745590 GCA_964058755.1 Campiglossa producta
AGTACTCCAAAAGAGGCAATGATGTATCTACTAGGCGCCTATTAAAATTAGCGGTGTTATCAGAGTCACGTGATATGTATTTGCAGAATGTGACATCACATCATATGACATCATATGACATTTTATTAGACTTTAAAATTGGAGGAACTTAGAAAATACTCAAACAGAGGCTACTAGGCGTCTATCAAAATTAGCAGTGTTATCAGAGTCACGTGATATGTCTTTGTACAATGTGACATCACATGATATGACATCATATGATATTTTGTTAGATTTTGAAATTGGTGAAATTAAGAAACTACTCCAACAGAGGCAATAGTGTAACTACAAGCGCCTATCAAAATTAGCAGTGTTATCAGAGTCACGTGATATGTCTTTGTACAATGTGACATCACATGATATGATATTTTGTTAGATTTTAAAATTGGTGGAATTTAGAAAATACTCAAACAGAGGCAAAGATGTAACTACAAGCGCCTATCAAAATTAGCAGTGTTATCAGAGTCACGTGATATGTCTTTGTACAATGTGACATCACATGATATGATATTTTGTTAGATTTTAAAATTGGTGAAATTTAGAAAATACTCAAACAGAGGCAAAGATGTAACTACAAGCGCCTATCAAAATTAGCAGTGTTATCAGAGTCACGTGATATGTCTTTGTACAATGTGACATCACATGATATGATATTTTGTTAGATTTTAAAATTGGTGGAATTTAGAAAATACTCAAACAGAGGCAAAGATGTAACTACAAGCGCCTATCAAAATTAGCAGTGTTATCAGAGTCACGTGATATATCATTGCAGAATGTGACATCACATGATATGACATCATATGATATTTCATTATATGATATTTCATAATATGACGAATGATTTTGATGATGTCCGAGAAGCCCATTAAACTTATCCAAATATATACCGCTCGCATATCACCTGATCATAGTCACATGATATGACTCTTCAAGATTGGTAAGTCCACGGAACACGTGATCTGTTAAGCACGGTGTTAGTTCCTTGTTCCATCTGTGTCCAACAAAGGCTTATCCTTTATTTACATCCAACACACCCAATATCACAACCAGCTATCTTCCTGCTTACTCTGGCTCTCTTTTTGCTTACAAAGTTCATCTCCAACTTGCACGTCACACATGCTCAGCAATGATGTCGTCACAAGAGCATACCTTTAAAATATTTATAGCGTATTATGCAGCCGAAGTAGCAGCAGCATAAAGTGACAACGGTAACAGAAGCAGTAACGTCGTCAACAGCGAGGATAGCAACAAACGTAGCATGTACATATGTAGCAGCCAACGAGAAGAGGAAGAAAAAATCCCAATTTGCGACTTGCAATCCGAAACAATATCATCATTATATTGCTTATAATAATAACACCATTTTGATAAGGGGTGCATGAAAAATAGTGGCAAATAGTGGCAACGAATAGTGGCAACGAATAGTGGCAACGAATAGTGGCAACGAATTGTGGCAACGAATAGTGGCAACGAAATGAATTTTCATACATACTTATCTCGGGAACGGCTGGAGAGATTTGGATGAAAATTGGCATGCTTCCTTTTTAGGCATTCTACTTGGGTGTTGCCACTTCGGGCGGCTTACAGGGTTGCCACCTCCCTAAATTTTGTTTAAATATTATAAATATTGGGCCAGATATGATAATATGGGTATCAAATTAAAGATATTTTCGCCGATATTCTAACTAATATATTTTCCGGCAGGGTTGCCACCTAACCCTACTTCACTTATTCCTTCGTATATCGACCAATATCTCGGGAACGGCTAAAGCGATTTCGATAAAACTTGGCCATTTGGCAGTTCAGCCGATTTACGGGGTTGCCACCTTCCTCAATTTTCTCAGACAGGGTTGCCACCTAACGGAATTTTATGTATTCCTCCCTTTGTACATCTTTTTTTGCTCGATTTTTTTTTTTTAATTTGCTTCAAAACATCCCACAGTGTAGCCGCAGCCAACCAAACAACCAACCAACCTTGTCGTTGCAGCAGTCTTTCCAATGGCAAACCACTACATGAACGCATACGTATTTGAACTCATATAAACATACATAAATTTACGCAACGTTAACAAGCATCCGGTATTTACATTAAGAATTTATTGTAAAATATTTGGTTCTCGCACGTGAGCACTCATACGCCGTGTATGCTGTGTGCTGGCACTTTGCTCTTGGTTAGTTTGTTGGTTTTGCTTGACTGTTATGCGCCTGCAAATATGCAAAGCAAAGCAAAGTAGACTTACATACCTGCCACATTTTCAACAATATATTGTAAGCTTTTTAATTTTCTCAAAAGCAAAACTAAAAATAAAAATAAAAATAAAAATAAAAGAAAAACTAACGCAAAGAGGCAACTCATAGGTACAAGGCTACAACAACAAAGCAACATACGAATATGCCAAAGCCCCTGAGCAAAGCTGAGCAAAGACAGTCAAATATGTATGAGCATTTGCGCTATAGTTGTTAGTTGTGCATGTGTGAGTGTGCTTGTGTAAAGCTGTGTGTGTGTGTGTTGAGCGCTGAAGCTGAGGTGACATAATTAAAGTGCGGCTTTTAGTTGTGCTCATTTCTAAATAATGTATGTGGTGGTTGTATGAGCTTATGTTAGTTTTTTTGCAAAGGAAATAAAAATGTTGTAAATTTTTATGTTGCTCTTGACTGTTTCTCGTTTCTATTGCCCTTCAAGTTCGTAGCCTTAAATTATGCACTAAAGTAGTATAGAATTTTTGCTAGCCTTTGGCTGTATAATTTTTTTGTTGTTGCAAAATGTTGAAGCAAGCTAATTAGATTCTTCTTGGCATATAAATAGAAAAGGGACTTGCATACTTAAATGAATACAGCGGCAACAGATTGGATATCCCAATTTTTGTTTAATATTGAGCAAGGTACATATTTCAATATGGGTATAAAATTAAAGGTATTTTCGTCCATATTCCAACATATTTATTTTTAGACAGGGTTGCCCCCTAACCCTATTTTATTTATTCCTTCGTATATCGACCAATATATTGCTTCAGCCCGATTTGGATCAAAGTTGGTATAGATACATAGATTGTATGTTTAATTTTAAGACTTTCTTCTTTGGTGTTGCCACTTTGGGCGGTTTACAGGGTTGCCAGCTATCTCATTTTTTTAAATATTGATCAAAGTATGTATATGGATATCTATTGAAAGGTGTTTTCTAACGTACTCTAGCGATATTTTCAACCAGGGTTGCCACCTAACCCCTATTTTATTTATTCCTTCAGAAGTTATGGAGTAAAATAGAAATGTTGTGAGTTCGTGGTATATAATTGGTCAACAACTTTGTAACTAATTTTTATGATTTAGATCTTAAAAAAACTCAAGAAATGTCCTTTCAAAAATGCCAAATTCCATTAACAGAGTTGCCACCTGTACAAACTTTTTTTAAATATTGTTCAACATATGCCACCTAGGGTTTCCAATTTATTTATACTTTCGTTTGTACATATATCGAACCCCTTGAAGTGGGGCAGCTTTCTGGGTAGCCATCTATCTATATTGTTTTTAAATAATGGATATGGCTAGCATTATCTAATTAAATTCAAAACAATATTTCGTTATAATTATACTTCTTTCACTTGTACAATGCTACGCGTGCTTTCTATTTTATTTTATTTTATATTTTTTCATTTATTTTATTTTTTTTTTTTCTTAACTTTTATTTTATTTTATTTTTTTTTTTCATTTATTTTTTTTATTTTATATTATTTTCATTTAGTTTTTTTTATTTAATTTAATTTTTTTATTTTTTTTTTTCATTTAATTTTTTGAATTTTTTTTTATTTCATTTTATTTCATTTTATATTCATTTTATTTTATTTTTTTATTTTATTTTATTTTATTTTATTTTATTTTGTTTCTTAATTTACAGACCAAAAATAATCTTCTAAAATTTATTTTATTTTATTTTATTTTATTTTAATTTATTTTATTTTATTTTATTTTATTTTATTTTATTTTATTTTATTTTATTTTATTTTATTTTATTTTATTTTATTTTATTTTATTTTATTTTATTTTATTTTATTTTATTTTATTTTATTTTATTT
>CAXKVI010000003.1:118745790-118772816 GCA_964058755.1 Campiglossa producta
TAACTTTGTTAAATTTATCAAATTTTTTTTTGCAAATTCCTTTATTTTATTTTATTTTATTTTATTTTATTTTATTTTATTTTATTTTATTTTATTTTATTTTATTTTATTTTATTTTATTTTATTTTATTTTATTTTATTTTATTTTATTTTATTTTATTTTATTTTATTTTATTTTATTTTATTTTATTTTATTTTATTTTATTTTATTTTATTTTATTTTATTTTATTTTATTTTATTTTATTTTATTTTATTTTATTTTATTTTATTTTATTTTATTTTATTTTATTTTATTTTATTTTATTTTATTTTATTTTATTTTATTTTATTTTATTTTATTTTATTTTATTTTATTTTATTTTATTTTATTTTATTTTATTTTATTTTATTTTATTTTATTTTATTTTATTTTATTTTATTTTATTTTATTTTATTTTATTTTATTTTATTTTATTTTATTTTATTTGATTTTATTTTATTTTATTTTGTTTTATTTTATTTTATTTTATTTTATTTTATTTCGTTTTATTTTATTTTATTTTATTTTATTTTATTTTATTTTATTTTATTTTATTTTTATTTTATTTTATTTTATTTTATTTTATTTTATTTTATTTTATTTTATTTTATTTTATTTTATTTTATTTTATTTTATTTTATTTTATTTTATTTTATTTTATTTTATTTTATTTTATTTTATTTTATTTTATTTTATTTTATTTTATTTTATTTTATTTTATTTTATTTTATTTTATTTTATTTTATTTTATTTTATTTTATTTTATTTTATTTTATTTTATTTTATTTTATTTTATTTTATTTTATTTTATTTTATTTTATTTTATTTTATTTTATTTTATTTTATTTTATTTTATTTTATTTTATTTTATTTTATTTTATTTTATTTTATTTTATTTTATTTTATTTTATTTTATTTTATTTTATTTTATTTTATTTTATTTTATTTTATTTTATTTTATTTTATTATATTTTATTATATTTTATTTTATTTTATTTTATTTTATTTTATTTTATTTTATTTTATTTTATTTTATTTTAATTTATTTTATTTTATTTAATTTTATTTTATTTTATTTTATTTTATTTTATTTTATTTTATTTTATTTTATTTTATTGTATTTTATTTTATTTTGCTTTATTTCATTTTATTTTATTTTATTTTGTTTTATTTTATTTTATCTTATTTTATTTTATTTTATTTTATTTTATTTTTTTTTTTTTTTTATTCTATTTTATTATTTCTTAGTAACTTTTTTATGTTCAAAAATGTCAGCAGAACTCCCCACAGTCCGCCACCTTAATACTTCTTCAATATGCAGGTAGTTTGCGGTGTGATTTGCATTTAAATGCGTGGTTGCCATAAATAATGCGACATCGGTGAGCGCGCACGCCACCCACCACAACGCTCTGCCCAAAGATGGATGACTTGGAATGCTGTTTTCCTACGCTGGTGCATCTTATGCATTTGGCATTATGCATACATACACATACATACAGATATTTGTCTAAGTACGCTAAACTGAAATTTGTAAAATTCAGTCGGCTTCACAACATTATTGCCTTGCTGGCGAAAACCTGCAGCTTCCTACAAAATCTGTATCCGTCTTGTGCTCTAACTTTGTTCTTTTGCTCCAAAGACTTTCTACTATAATGTTAATAAGCCATGCAAATCGTTCTTTCATAATTCTTTTTACTTTCTCTTAACCTCTTTTCATCCTTTTTGCTATACAAAAATGAAAAGAAAATAAGTTCAAGACACAAATACATACATACATATTTTAAAAGTTCACTTTATATTCATACTTTTTCTTTTTAAATATTCTTTTTTAACATTATTTGCATTCACCTTAATGAATTTTTAATTTCCATCCACCACAATTTCGCTCCTCTCCTTACAATGTCCGTGCATACATACATATTAACCCTGGACATCCGCTTTTTGTGCGCGTGGGCTGCTTTAGTTAGCTGTCGGAAGTTGAAGTAGACATTATTTAAGAGTAGCTACAAATTCATTAAAGCGATTAAA
Source organism: Campiglossa producta (assembly GCA_964058755.1). Lineage (NCBI taxonomy): Eukaryota > Metazoa > Arthropoda > Insecta > Diptera > Tephritidae > Campiglossa > Campiglossa producta. The sequence continues at coordinate 118,747,839 of CAXKVI010000003.1, forward strand.
CGTATGACGTCGGTCTCCTTGAAACATCTTCAATTATAAAGAGTTTCCTCGTATCCAAGAATGTCGCATACACACATACACATACATATATGCGGGTAGAAGTGTGTACATTTAATAAGTTAGTATTAACTTGAGTAGTTGTAAGTAAAAGCAAATGTAAAGGACTCTCGTACAAAGTCACGCAATAACATTAACTTTAGTTGCATAAAGATTATTTTTTCATTCTAATGAATCATAAAAAAATCTGGGTCGTCATTTTGGTGTATTTGGAGTAGAAAAAGTCAAGTTGAATTGCTTATCAAGTTTTTAGTGCGGAAATATACGCTGTTTGAAGTCTTTATTCAGAGGTAATGACTTATTTTTTGGTCTAAATCAAAACTTTTAACGTATTCTTTATTTATTATTATTTTTTTTGCATCAAGCTGAGTACGTATTTCCATAAGAGTTCGTTTAAAAATTCTATCAATATAAAGTTTTAATTTAAATTTTTGTTTGTATCTTTTTTAATTAAAATTTTATTTAATTTTGATTTTAAATAAATTTTCATTTTAATTTTTAATTTAATTTTAAGATTTCTTTCATGTTCATAGAACGCACACGAACACAATCCAGTACAAGTATTAAAATGTTTCCAAAAAACTCTCAAAGTGAACACGAAATGAGCCGAAAGCAATCCCCAAAAAGTTCCAAAAAAATCCCGAAAACAATCCCGAAAGGATCCGAATATTCAATCCAAAATTATCCAAAAACAGTCCCAAAATGTTCGCGAAATAATCAAAAAAAAAAACTGAAAAATTTCCAAAAAAAATCCCGAAATGATCCAAAAACTATGCCAAAATTGTCCCAAAATTTTCCCGAAACTATCAAAAAAACAACCCTGAAAAATGTCTAAAAAAAATCCCGAAAACAATCCCGCAATGATCCGAAAACAATGCCGAAAGGATCCGAATACAATCCCAAAATTATCCAAAAACAGTCCAGATATGATCCCAAAACAATTACGAAATGATCCCGAAACAGTCCCGCAAAAGTCCTAAAACTATCCCGAAATGTTCCGAAAATAATTCCGCAAAAGTCTCGAAAACAATCCAAAAAGGATCCAGAAACAATCTCAATCCTAAAATAGTCCCAAAATGTTCCAGAAATTATAAAAAAAAAACAACCCTGCAAAATTTCCAAAAAAAATCCCGAAATGATCCGAATACAATCCCAAAACAATCCCGCAAAAGTCCCAAAAACAATCCCGAAAAGATCCGAAAACAATCCCGCTAAAGTCTCGAAAACAATGCAAAAATTATCCAAAACCAATCCCAAAATGTTCGCGAAATGATCCAAAAACAACTCTGAAAAAGTTCCAAAAAATCCCAAAAACAATCTCGAAAAGATCCGAAAACAATCCAAAAATAATCCAATAAAAATCCCAAAATAGTCCAAAAATGTTCCCGAAATGATCAAAAAACCACTCTGAAAAATTGCCAAAAAAATCCCTAAAACAATCCCGAAATGATGCGAATACAAATTCAGAAATGATCCGAAAACAATCCCGAAATGTTCCGAAAACTATCCTGAAATGTTCCCGAAAAGTTCCGAAACCTCTCCCGAAATGATGCCGAAAACAATTCCAAAATGGTCCAAAAGAAATGATAGGAATGACCTCTAAAATGGTCCCTCATATCCCCGAATAAAACCCAGAAGTCCCGTCAAAATTTTGATTGGTTGGTATATCAGCAATAGCATTTTCCAAATTTACTACTCCAAACTTTTGCGAATATGCCAAACAACATATGCTCTCCGAAGAACTTCCTTTCATGCGAATCATTTCAAGCAACAATGCATACGTTAGTCAAGATGAACAACAAAAAGAACGTCGCTACATAGATTCGAGAATGTATTTGAGAATGTTTCGTGTGGATTTTTTGATGCGTTCTTATTCGCGAATGGACATATGCACTCGGTAAACGGAAAAAAGAACATTATTACCTTCATTCGCGAATCATTTCACGCAACATAAGCATACGTTTATGAATATGAACAACAAGAAGAACGCTCCTTCATAGATTCGAGAATCTATTTGAGAATGATTCATGTGGATTTTCTGATGCTTTCTTATTCGCGAATGGATATATGCACTCGGTAAACGGAAAAAAGAACATTATTACCTTCATTCGCGAATCATTTCACGCAACATAAGCATACGTTTATGAAGATGAACTTTCCTTCGTAGATTCGAGAATGTATTTGAGAATGATTCGTGTGGATTTTTTTGATTTTCTTATTCGCGAATGCACATATGTACTCGTTAAACGGCAAGAAGAACGTTCTTACATTCATTTGCGAATCATTTCAAGCAACAATGCATACGTTAGCCAAGATGAAAGACAAAAAGAACGTTTCTACATAGATTAGAGAATGTATTTGAGAATGATTCATGTGGATTTGATTTTGATGCGTTCTTATTCGCGAATGCAAATAGGTATGCACTCGGTAAACGACAAAAAGAACATTATTACATTTATTCGCGAATAATTCCACGCAACATAAGCATACGTTTATGAAGATGAATAACAACAAGAAGAACGTTCCTACATAGATTCAAGAATGTATTTGAGAATGTATCGCGAATGCATTCGTGAACGTGAACGGTGGGATTTTTTTATGCGTTCTTGTGCGCGAATGCAAATGATGTATAATTTTCTAAGCATTCTTATGCGCGAATGCGAATTCAAAAGAACGTTCTTGAATATTCATAAATAAATAACTACGAACTCTGGTAACAGGGACTATCAGCCAATTATACCCAAAATTTACTAACTTCCAGACAAGCACGCAACCTAAGAGTTCTATACATACTACACTCGCCTTAAAATTCCTCGCACTTAAATTTCTCCATAAATTCACTAAAAATGCATTTTGCTCTCAAACCTTTAAAATATGAAATAGTAGCAATCAATTATTACCCTTTTTTGTTATGCTCCTTTCTAACGAGTAAATACTTATGACCACTTACACTACATTTTCTAAGTTTTTCTCAACGTTGTCAAGTTATGTGATACCCCAATTAAATGGGCAAGAAATACCGCAAAGAACACGTAATAATTATTATTTAGTACTCTAACTACATGTGGAACAACTTGAAATCAAACGCAAAAAAGTACACCGAACTTTAGAAATTAGTTGGTGAATGTTGTGTTGTGGTGCAGAAAAAGTACATTAACAAACTTATGCCACACAAAAATACGCCAAATGCAATGGTATGTGTGTAGCATGGGATTGCTGCTGCTGCTGAATGAGTGCATGTGTAGTTGAGTGTGCCTAATTGCAAAAGCACTCAAGAAAGTAAAGTTGAAATAGTAACTAGCGCGAAGTAGTAAAAAAAATACCTACCTAGAAATGTAGGTTTTTGTTTTTTTTTTTATTTTTGCTTCTCGAAAATGTGCCACAATTAAAAAAGAAAAAGTTAAATGTTGCCAAATGCGACTTGGGTAGGTAATATTAAACTAGAAATCGCAATATTTTCTACTGCAACTGCATTAGTGGTGGTAAAAACACTACCACAGTGCTACAGTTTAACTGGCAAGATGAGAAGTGACGCGCTGCCTCTTATGTTCAAGTCATTACGATGTCACATCACCTGGTGATCCCAATCTGACTTCATTTGCATTCAATTGCCGAGAAAAAATATAAACGATACTTGTCATATTGTAGCAGCATCATGAATTCTGCCACACAAGCTAACTTAGAAAAGAATTGGTGGCGACACATCACCTGTTGCATCAGATTTGTAAGTAACTGATGTGTTATCACGCTCACCAGGTAATGCTACGTCTGATGAGCACGATTTCTAAGCAAGTGATGTGATATCCCGCTCACCAGACGAGCATAAAAAATAGCAGTTGTCTCATCACGTTCTGACCAAACTGTCACATCACCTGATGAATGGTATGTCGCATCATTGGCCCAAAAATTTTCGCACAACGGTGATGCGACATCTTTGCATAATTGTTCTACAAATAACTCCTGCACATCAGTCGTACATAAATAGCAGATGTCTCATAAACTGGTGAACAGAATATCACATCACCTAGTGACCAGTATAACACATCACCTAGTGACCACTATTTCACAAAGTTTGCTCAAAAATCTGTCACACCATTCAATTATCACATTAGCTGGTGAGAAGTATGTCACGTCACGTGATAAGTATAATGTCGAATCATTAATATACAAAGCCAATGAAGCAGGTAATGACTGACTTTCGTAATGTTGATGGTATGACAACGGGCCTTTCAAAACTGATCTAAGTGTGTCTCTACCCTAATCAGGTGATGCGATATCTATAATTTTATCGCATAATTCGCCTTCAAATTAATCGCGTGAATAATAATAGCGCAAGAGTCCCATCACGTTTTGACCAAAATGTCACATGACCTGGTGAATAGTATGTCACATCATTTGTCCAAAAATCTCGCACACCAGGTGACGCGCCATCTTAGATACATTTTGCTGCATAATTGGCCTACAAATAAATCCTGCGCATCAGATGAATATAAAAAATAAGATATGTCTCATCACGTAGTGACCATAATATCACATCACCTACGCACCAGAATGTCACACAATTTGCTTAAAAAACTGACACCATTCAAAATATAACAGGGGTCACATTAACTCAATTTAAGCATGTCACGTCACGTGATTAGAATAATGTCAAATCATTAACATACAAATCTAATGCAACTGGTGATGCGATATCTTTCATTTTATCGCATAATTTGCCTTCAAATTAATACCGTGAAAATTAATAATGCAGGTATCTCATCATATGGGGATCATGATGTGACATCATTTGACTACAAGTCACTAGAAAACGGTGATGTGACATTTTTATTGTGATACATAATTTCGTCTAAAAGTAATTTCTGCGCGACTGGCGAACAAAAGGAGTAGTAAGAGGGCTAACCACTGGGTCAGTGGGCAATATCATATCACCTGACAAGCAGAATCTCACATCATTTACCTACAATTTTATTCAAATAGACAAAAGTTCCTCTTGGAAACATACACATAAACGTTTTGAGAAGACTGTGAAAAATGCTTAAAATCTATTTTCAAAAATATATATTAAATATTAAAGCTCTCAAGCACAAATATATACCCAATTAACCACAAAAACAACAAAATCCAAACAAAAACTTTTCACTTCCACGAAATACTCAATTTCAATACTCGCATCAATTAATGGTTTACTTTATGCACGTAATTGAATCACACCGATTCTCTAGAGCCTAATTTACACTCAAAACAGCCAAAGCTAACAAACGGCAACATTTACAACTTTCATCAAAAACTATTAGATGCTTACTTACTTAACTTGAGCAATAAATGTTGGTTACCATATAAATAAATTATCAATTTATATATATAAAGGGCGATGCAATAGTGTGATTTGGGAATTGGGATTGATGTACAAAGACGTCGATAGCATCATTCTCCGTATTGACAGTTAAGACCTTTTGCAGTGTTGCTTACATACTTTCAATTTACTTGGCTCGCCTGTGCCACACCTGCTGTTGACACTTGGTGACCTCATACTGAATCACAGAAATGACATAGAAGAAGAGTATATATAGTGGCATACAAATTTACGAAATTGCAAAAGATATACATAAATATATTTCTAGAGATATTAGATGTAGTAAATAGTAACCTGTCGGAAACACAACTGACTGCTAACTAACTATAAGCTCACTAATTCTCAACTAGTTTCTATACAGTATCGATAACTTAACTTTGCTCTAACGACTTTAGTGCTCATCAGTCGTACATAAAGAATATAGTAGATGTCTCGTCAACTGGTGACCAGACTATTGCATCACCTAGTGACCAATATATCACATCAACTAGTGACCACATGATAAGATTACTCTTGTACCACATTAAAGTTGGTTATGAGTCGGCTAGTTAGCAATGGGTCTCAGGAATTTCCTACAGGACATATTTATATAGAAAAAAAAAAAAAAAAAACTAGAAACCCGTGTTGTACATTTGCCAATTAACAGGTAAGTAGAGGCAAACAGCTACGACACAATTGTATCTTTATACAGTTACTGTGGTACACGCGTAGTCGTTTGTTGAGCTCAAGAGGCAAGTACGAGCATCGCTACGTGAAGGACATGGCAACCAAAGCGCTGTGCAAACATTGAAAATATGTTGGCATTAACTAACAACTGACAAGAGTAAGCGCTATTGGAGCATAGATATAAATATATATGTATTTACTATCTAAATTATATGAAAGCAGAATGAAGAAAGTGTGTAAGTATAAGTACTAGGGTGGGGCAAAAAAAAAATTGATTTTCGGTTTTTTTTTTTCAAAAGTGCATATGTACTGAAATTCGAATTTTCGGGATCATTTCGGTGGCATATCATACGATGTCATATCATTTGATGTCATATCATTTGATGTCATATCATATGATGTCACATCATTGACTATAATAATTTCATATGATGTGATATGATGATATGATATGGCATCATATGATATGACATCGTGATATGACATCATATGATATGACATCATATGATATGAAATCATATGATATGACATCTTATGATATGATATCATATGATATGACATCATATGATATGACATCATATGATATGAAATCGTCTGATATGACACCGAAAATGGTCTCGAAGCGATTCAGAAAATGGTCCCGAGGTTACGCCGAATGTATTGCGCATATGGGTATAATTTGCCGGGGTCTCGATGGACAAATTTTTCATTGGTAAATAACTGACTATAATAATATCATATGATGTGATATGATGATATGATATGGCATCATATGATATGGCATCATATGATATGACATCATATGATATGACATCATATGATATGGCATCATATGATATGACATCATATGATGTAACGTCATATGATATGACATCATATGATGTAACGTCATATGATATGACATCTTATGATATGACATCATATGATATGACATCATATTATATGACATCATATGATGTAACGTCATATGATATAACATCATATGATATGACATCATATGATATGAAATCGTCTGATATGACACCGAAATGGTCTCGAAGCGATTCAGAAAATGGTCCCGAGGTTACGCCGAAGATATTGCGCATATGGGTATAATTTGACGGGGTCTCGATGGACAAATTTTTCATTTGTAAATAACTGACTATAATAATATCATATGATGTGATATGATGATATGATATGGCATCATATGATATGGCATCATATGATATGACATCATATGATATGACATCATATGATATGACATCATATGATATGGCATCATATGATATGACATCATATGATGAAACGTCATATGATATGACATCATATGATGTAACGTCATATGATATGACATCTTATGATATGACATCATATGATATGACATCATATTATATGACATCATATGATGTAACGTCATATGATATAACATCATATGATATGACATCATATGATATGACATCGTCTGATATGACACCGAAATGGTCTCGAAGCGATCCAGAAAATGGTTCCGAGGTTACGCCGAATGTATTGCGCATATGGGTATAATTTCACGGGGTCTCGATGGACAAATTTTTAATTTGTAAATAACTGATTAAAAATGAAGTTTTATCGTTATTCAATAATTTCATACATAAAAATAAGAAGTCATTTTATTGAAGAACCGCTTGAAATAAAAATAATTTATAATTTATCACTTTGATTTTTTATGAATAAAAATAACCGGTCACTCATCACTCAAAATTTTTAAAATAATGAATAATTTTTTATTTTATTCTTTCGTCACTCGTCACTCAAAAATAAAATGTTGCCCATCCCTGCTTGTACCCCATTATTTGCACGGAATTCAACGCTCTATAAAAAGGTCTTGGAAACGTTTTTCGATGTCAAGAATTTAGTAATTTCTTTTTACAAAGTGAAATCAATACAATACCTTGATGTGATATATCTTATGTGACATCATATGATGTATCGTCTTTACAGAAAACGGAATAAATAAAATGCATCCATTCATATAATCCAAAATTATTATTGATACTAAATTTCCCCACCGAATAAAAAATATAATCACATGATGTATCCGAAACAATTTTATATCGTATGATTTTTTTCAATTTATCTAAAATATAATCAAATGATGTATCTCGAACAATTTGATATCGTATAAAATTACATCGCAAAATACTTCAACATCTTTTTACAAAGTGAAATCAATACAAGACCTTGTTGTGATATATCTTATGGGACATCATATGATATATCGTATTTACAGAATATGGAATAATCACAATTTACTATTGATACTTCATTTCCCCACCGAATCAAAAATATAATCACATGATGTATCTCGAACCATTTGATATCGTATGTTATTACATCGGAAAATACTTCAACATCTTTTTACAAATTGAAATCAATGCAATACCTTGATGTGATATACTTATCTTATGTAACATCATATGATAAAACGTCTTTACAGAATGTGGAATCAATAGAGGCATGACTTTCGAAAAAATACAAAACTCGATTTTTTTTTTTGGCCTACTCTAGTATATATGTACGTTTGTGTGGATTTGCACAATTTAATTTCCACCATCCCATTGGCACAAAAGCGAATGTCGAGTAATATATTTGCTTGGTCAGTTGGACAGTTGAAACTGATTGAAATATATAAATGAATATCTACACTATAGTATATAGTTCGAAGAGTGTGATAGGCGGACAGTTCGTGTATTAGTATGAATAGTTGTGCAAACATTGTTGGCAGCACATTGAGCGTAACAAAATACGCTTTATAATATGCACCAAACCAATTTGGTCTAGTAGTAAATACTTAGTGCGCTTCGCTTGTAATATAGGTTGAATGGCACTTACTACTTATGTACCCACTTACCCCTTTTGCAATAGAAACTATGATGCTTTAGTTAAGTGGTGAAAAGGTGTGACAGTACAAATGGTTGTCAAAATATAGTAGGATTTGTGTGTAAATGATTGGAAAGTAATTTTTCGACAGGTTTTTTTTTTTTTGTTAGAAAAGATGATTAAGTATTTAGTGGCAAAGAATGGACGCAAATTGAAATTTATTGAGTATCGAACGTAATTAGCGGTGAAAAGGTTCAACTCTTTGGGAATATAGAGTAATTAGTGAATTTGAAAATTAGTTTAACAATAGTTTTATAACTTTATTTTGAACATTTGAAAAAGGTAGTAGCACTTCCATGACAGCGGATCTTTTCAAAAATACGTCAAACTCATAGCAAAAAAATTTAGTTAAAAACTTTTTGAAATGTCTGTCTATTTCCTAATTGCTGACAGCGTCCGATTCAAAATTTTCCTCGTTGTCAGCAATTTTGCTCCTTGGCTATGCAAGGGTTAAAAGAGGTCTTTTCTCAATACTGAGTGTAATCTCTTGGAATCAATAAAATACATCCATCCATATAATCACAATTTGATGGTGCATGATATTTTCCACCGAATCAAAAATATAATCACATGATGTGTCTGAAACATCGCAAACGGCTTCATCATCTTTTCGCAAAGTGATATATCTTATGTGAAGTCATATGATGTGTCGTCTTTCGTAAAATATTCCATAGGAAGAAATATATAATCACATGATATGTCAGTACACAATTTGACATCGTATAATATTTCATCGCATGATACTCAATTTTTTTGTTACAATGTGAAATAAATATGAAACCTATAAGATGTATGTTGTGTGACATCATATGGTATTTCATCGCATGATATTTTATTCAGCTTGTAAAATATATAATCACATGATAGGTTTGTCTTCGTATAACTTGACATCGTATGGCATTTTATCGACTAATCACATGATGTATCTCGGACAATTTGACATCATATGATATTACATCGCAAAATACTTCATCATGTTTTCACAAAGTAAAAACAATGCGATACCTTCATAATGTATCTAATGTGATATCATATGATATTTCTTCGTCTTAACAGCATGTGAAATCAATAAAATACTCAACCGGGCCAAAAATATAATCACATGATATGTTTTCGCACAATTTGACAACGTATGATATTTCATCGCATGCTACTTCATCGTAATATCACCGATATCATCATATCAGCACGTCAAAAATTTAATCACATGATGTAACTTCGCACAATTTAACATCATATGATATTGCTTCACATGATTTTTCATTATCTTTCTAGAATATGAATCAATAAAATATCAAATCGATATCGACGATGTACTAGGCGTCCATAAAAGTTAACAATTGATATGAGAAACGCATATCAAATCGTGAAATTCATATGATATGACTCTGCGCAATGTGTCATCGCGTGATATTTCATTATCATGACACAATTTGTGATCAGTATGGTACTAGATCCGTGAAGATAGCGTTTGCTGATGGACTGGGAGCTTATAGAAATTAGCAGTGAGCTTTGACATCGCAGGTAGAAGACAAAATCAAAACAATAATGGCGCATCGTATCATTCCAGCACATAATTATAAAGCAAATTCGTTGCGATTTATTTATGATTTAATTTTTTATTACTAAATTTCAGAAGTTTTCTTTTACAAATTTTGTTTATTATAACATTTTTCTTAAATTTAAAGTAAATTTTATTATACACAAATATTTAAATATTTAAAAGAATATGACTTAAAAATAAGCTTAAAGCTAAAATTTTTACTTTAAAAATAAAATTAAGCTACATTAAAAATGTTTCAAAAATGCGCTTTTGTTTAATGATAATGTACTTATTTAAAATAAAATATTAAAAGTAGAATATAGGTACACTGAGGGAAAACAGCATTGTAAAACTAACTCCTATTACAGATAATATTAAATTTTCCAATGTTGAAATATTTCAAGTTGAATTGAAATGTTTACAGCTCAAAGTAAATATTTCGTTGGTGTGCTAAAAATATTATTGTCAATTTAACTATGATTCAATGTAGAAATTAAACTTATTAAATTTTAAAATAACATTTTTATACTCGATGCAACCCTTTTCATGGTCAATTTGACTTCGTTTCAAAAGTTGTAAATTTTTCGAATATTCTTCGAGATTTTTTATAGTATTAATTTTTTATTATAATTTAGCTTAGACATAAAAAATAAAAAATTCTTTTATTATTACTATGTATAGTAAGTATTAAAATCTGTAATAAGCTTTTATTATTTTCAATAGTTTTTGCATATCTAATAGCCATTTTCTCATGCACCCTTTAATTTTTAAGTTCACTATAAATATACCGACAGCATCATTTGCAATTTAATTTAAAGCAGGCCTAGGCACCTAATGGAACATTTGCACGAAGATATGAGAACCAAATGCACACAGATTTCTAAGCACTGCTGTGCTAGTGAGAGCGCTATGATAGCACTGACCAATCAATGGCTGTCGTATGCTCAGTTTCTCACTCAACAACATCGCTGCTGCTTCGATACAGGCTAGTGAGCTACTGAGCAAAATGAGATAACATAATTTGATTGGTGTGATGACCGCTCTTTCACTAATACACCGTCACTTCCGATTCTGCTCGCTCGTGATTTAGAGGGAGAATGAAATGTTAAATAAATTTATAGTGAACTTTAAAATTAAAGACTAGATGAGAAAACGGTAATTCATTAACCTTTAAATAATTAAGTTAAGTTTCAATACCTGATATTGACTTATTCTTAATATATTGTCATTCAAAAATTGCCCTGCCTATTCAAAACAAATAATATTGAGACTTCACCGCAATTTTTAATGTAACCAACAAAATTAAAGAGTTTGTTATGAGATGAGGCATTTCCACCAGAGGATGTGCTGCAGTCTACAACCATTCATTGGGAAGCAACTCGCCCGGCTAAGTCAGCTTTACCCAAAAAGTTGTCGGGTCGATTATGATGGGTATGTCCTATGATGCTTTTGTTTCAATGGAGGTTCGAGACGCGAGCAGACTCTGCGCACATGTGGGCCTACTCAGATAGATAGGATTTCAACCTTTGATTACTGCTATCGAAAAAAACTTAGCGACACTTTTTGAACGTTTGTCCAGAACCGGAGGAAGTTTAAAGAGTTTAAACAGTAATGAGCAAAGGGGAGGTTTCTTGCGAGCTTGCCTTTCTAAAACAATAGGCGAGATGGTGGAGGTGCAAGGCATTTTGAGGAAGTCGTCAAAGGCTTTAGACCGCTGCAGCGATGACAGCTCTTTCGCTAATACACCCTCACTTTCATTTCTGCCAGGCCCTGTTCTGAACAGAATACAGAAACACTCTGAAATTAGTTTGAAGAGAGTCTTAAAAATGCTCCAAGTTCATTGAATTCAAAGTCATTTTGTTATTTTTATGACTCCTTTTAGAGTGCTCGCGTTTAACGGTTTTCCGCTCATTTTGTGTTCCAAGCTAAAGAGCTAACTTGAGAGTGAAATGCTTCGAGAAATTTGCGTTTTATAGCACCGATTGGAGCCCCTCCGATTTGTTAGCTGAGAAAGGAAATTATTTTATTGGTGCGAGCACGGTCTCTGTGAGCATGATGGGGTCAAGTGCCCCCTTTTATGGACGATGCGGAAATCTATATATATTTAAATAGGAACCTCCTGTGAGCGAACCGTTTGACCGATTTGAATGAAATATGCTACCGATTTAAAGGAAATTGAAAAAACTGAGGTATAGCCGCTATATTTTCAGGGGTGTCCCCGAAATTTAAGGATGGGAGGTATGGGACTAGCGACCCCACGACCCCTTAAAGATTTTATTGCTCGAATTTTCGATCACAGGCAAAACTAGTGGTTACAAATCCTTGATTGAAAACTGTTGTGATTGGTTAAGCAAAAAATGCGGTTCGGTTTCGATATATTTTTATGTGACCGTCAACAACTAATGAACAAGAATTTTTTTTCGTCGTTTCTAACCTTAAAAAATTACTTATTCTAGAAACTTAAACTATTTATACTTCCGACAAGACTTATTCAAATCCTACTAACTTTTCCTAAAACTCCACAATTCGCCTGACTAAATTTGTTAAGCCTACTAAGTACACTCTTCTCGCTGCGAGTACTCTTTTACTTCACTTTTTCTCTCTTTCTCTATGCAAATCTGCTGCGAATCACGAGCTACAGCTGTTGTCGACTACATTTCTTCCCCTCTACTTCTCTCTCTCCCTCTAAACACTTCATTTCACTTTAACACGCAAGCCCCCTTTAACAATCGCCTCCGCTGGCGGATATCTACGCGGCTGACTAATATCACTCTTTCGGCGTATGCCCGCTAAGAAACCACCACCACCTGCAGTGCCGCCAAAACGACGCGCTGACGTCACTAATGTTCTAGTTGTTGTTGGTGTTACTTCTGCTGCTGCGAACACATCATCCGCTGCCACCACCTCAGCTACACCCGCTACCAAAGCGTCACCCAATATTTCCGGCACTACTTCAACGTGTCCAGTACCCTCCACCGTCAGCGTTTCCCCGATTGCTGACGCCGCCGCAGGCAATTGATCATTGCTACGCGCTTGCGTCTCCTCCCCCTCCTCCTCCCCCTCCACCTGAAGTGTTGGCCTATGGGTGCGTATGCCCGAGTTTGAACGTACTGGCAGCAATGTGACCAATTGTGGTGCTGTTTCCGTGGTCATATCCGCCGCAAACTGTGATGACTTTAACATTTCCTCGTATTTATTTGGATCGATAACCTCAACCTCGGCTTCACCGACAACGGGTATAGCAGCGCCAATGCCTTCAGATGATGTATCTTCCACCATGAAACTGGACATTGGTTTGATGAATGGCGGTGGTGGTGGTGGTGTTGGTGATTGTTCACGTCGCTCTAGCGGAAGTTCAATGTATTGTTGTGCTGTGGTAGGCGATGCTGCCATTGGTGCTATTGTAGGTGGGGATGCTGGTGTATATGGAGTTGTTGGTGTCGTCGTCCTAGTTGGCGTTTTGGTTGTTCGACGCTTTGTTTGTTGTGGCCTCGTTCTCACTGCAGCTATTGTTGTTGGTGGCGTCATTGTTGTTGTTGTGCTAGTAGTCATTCTTCTTGCTGACGTTGTGGCCAACCATGGCTTTTTTGTTGCACTCGCCGGCACTGCAGTCACTGTGCCGCGTCGTGTTGTGGGTAGCCATTGTATTGTGGCGAGTTTGTCTCTAATGACATTTCCTTCCATTGTTGTGGTACTGGGGTTTGTCGGCGACGACTTGATGCGACTATTTTCATTCAACGCCGCGTCTGGTCCTACTGATGGTTGTTTGAGCTTGTTCTGTGAGAAGGGCGGTTCTCTGGTGGGAACGTGTGGTGTTATACCCAACTTGGAGGCGAGTGTATCGAATATGAGTGAGATATCTTGTATATTAGTCGCATTGTTTATGCGCGTCTTAATGTCGTTTAGCGTAAAGTTTTCCTCAGTAGTGCCAGCCACATCTTCTGATATCCAAGCTTGTAGCGTTTTGTTGAATACCTTACGCATATTGCCTGTATGTCCGAAGCCATTGGCCGATGATGAGCTATTCACAAACTCCCATTTCGATTGTGATGGAAAGAGATTGGAGTCATCCAAAATTGTTGGAGGTTTCTGATTGCTTCCGTATGAAGGACGTATGCGTTGCCAACTGGAGGCTGGCGATTTTGGTATGGTGCTGTATTGCTTGACGCGTGGGGTTGTTGTAGTAGTTGCAGCTGGTGTGGTGGTAGTGGGTGGTGTCGGTCTGCCAGTAATGTTGTTATCCATATTACGTGTTTGATTCTTAGACTGATTGCGCTTCAAGATGAGCTCTTTGATATTCAAGAAAGTCGGTCGCGTTGTGGTTTGCACTTCTTGCGTTATTTCTTGCACTGGTTTTTCGACTGTCTGCGTCAGCTCTGCATCATAATCGGCTGCTGAAGGTGAATCAAGCGCTTCCTCCTTCTCTTCAACCTTCACCTCCTCTCTCGTTTCAGTCTCAGTCACCTCCTCTACTTCCTTGATCTCATTCACTTCCGTCCTTACATCCATCTCAGTCGCTGTCTCTTGTTCAACATGTTCTTCCGTTTCCACGCGCGACTCCATCGGTGGTTCTACAACCTTTTTTGTGCCATTACGCTCACCTTCTTTCGGCAAGTTCAACAACTTCACGAAGAACTCACCAAGAGTTTCCGCCAGCTCTGAGTTTGCGCTCGACTCAATACGATTAATGTTCGGCGTGCTATGTTTCGGTCTATAAGTTGTGCTACTCACACTAGTCATTGTAGTCTTTCCGGTCGTCGCTTCACTCGCCACATTCTCGGCCTCACTTACGGTCTCGCTCTCGCTGGCTTGCGCATCAATAACGCTCCCCTTGGATTTCTCCTCACCCTTAGCCAACTCTAGCTCATGCTTTTTAACAATCACACCACCTCCAAGATGTTCGAACTTCTCATTATGCCCGATTGGTATCTTCTCCTCATCTGGTATCAGCGGTTTAAATGCCGGCACGATCACATCATCAATAAGCGGCACGGGAAGTGGATGCGGTTGTACATGCGCCCCAGCACCCAAACGCTCAATATCCTCTGCGCCTGACATAAACACGGGATTACCAAAACTATGATAGAATACCATATCTGGTGGTATCGCAGGCGGCGTTTCAGCGTTCACTTCAGGTTTGCGTGCCGCAGAGCCAAAGAAGCTCGGCGCATATGGATTGTAGGCTGCTGGTGTGGGTGGTAAAGGATTTTCTGGTATGAAAGGTAACTCGATATCATCCATGCGTCGTATAGGCACATCGGGGCGATAGGCGGGTCCAACTGGTAGCGGTTTCTCACCGTTCAACAAAGTTTTGGTAGGAAATGCGGGTGGTGGACCAGGTACCAGTTCGGGCACCTCTCGATGTATCGGACGCCAGGGCTGTGTATCTAAGACAGGTACGGAGTTGAAGAGATTTGCGTCCAATTTTGGTACAGACAAGCTACCAGAAGGCGTGGTCAGTGGTGGTAAGCTGAATTGTTGCTTTGGTGCAAAGGCGGTAGATGGCTGGAAGGCCAATTGTTGTATGGTTGTAGGTGCAGTTGGACTGCTAGCTTTTGTTGTAGTTGTCGATGACTGCTTTGTTGTGGTTGTTGTGGCTTTTGTTGTAGTTGTTGTAGACGCTGGTGTTGTGGTCGTGCTCGTGGAAGTAGTTGTCGTGCTGCTATGAGTAGTCGGCTGCTTTGCTGTAAGCGGTTTCTTTGCTGTAGTCGTTGTAGCTGCTGTAGTCGTCGTGATCTTAGCAGTTGTAGTCGAAGGTGAAGTAGAAGTAGAAGCAACTGTAGCCGGAGTTACTTTAGTCGTGCTCACGCTTTTCGCTGCACTCGCTGATGCACTTGTTGTTGTAGTCGTTGGTGTCTGTTGCTGCTGTGGTACTACGGTGGTCATCTTTTCAACAGCAGGCTTCTTCGGCTTGACGCGCAGTGCGAATGGCGTTACAGCTTTCGGTGCTAAGCTCGTATAAGCTTTTGTCGGTGTCACCTTTTTACGCGCAATATCGGCATCAGTTTTTGTAATTTCAAATGAACCCTCGAAGGAACCTTGAATAACGGGCGCATTCTCAACATCTACATCAGGTTCGTCGTCGGCTGAATGTGGACGGTGTGTGGTGCGTGACTTCGCGGTGGTAGGTGGTTTGGAGAGCAGCGTTGGTGAGTTCGGTTTCTTCATGAGACGCTTTTCAAGTTGTGATTGACTGGTAGGTTGTTGTATCTACGAATGGAATGAAATGCAAGTTAGATAGGTCAAAAAACAAAAAAAAAAAAAAAAAACTAATGGCGGCGATATACCAACAGGTTATCATAACCTCTAACGAGATTTTTAGCCAAGCTTCTATTTCCAACTTGTGGTGTGATAGGTCAAAGGTCATGACAAATCGTCGGATAGTTGGAATTTTAAATTGATTAATCTAAATTACTTAATTTTTTTAATTTAATTTTATTTTATTTTTCAACATCCTAACCTACTTATTTTATTTATTATTTTTATTATTTTCTTTATTTTTTATTTTTTTATTTCAGTTCTTTTATTATTTATTATAAATTTTTTTTAGTTCATTTGATTTCACTTTTTTTTAATATTTGCCTTTAAATTTTTTATTTTTTTATTTTTTGAATTTAATTTTTTTTCACTTTTTTTTATTTTTTTTTTTTTTATTTACTTGATATTTTATTCATTTTTATTTTATTTTATTTTATCTTATTTTTTTTAATTTGTTTTATTCCATTTTTTTTTAATTCATTTTGACTTTATATTTTTAATTTTTTTTTCACTTTTTTTTTTGTTTTATTTTTTTTTATTTTATTTTTTTTTATTTTTTGTTTATTTTATTTTATTTTAATTTATTTTATTTTATTTTATTTTATTTTATTTTATTTTATTTTATTTTATTTTATGTTATTTTATTTTATTTTATTTTTTTTTTTTTTTTTTTTTGTTTATTTTATTTTATTTTTTTTTTATTTTTTTTATTTTATTTTATTTTATTTTATTTTATTTTATTTTATTTTATTTTATTTTATGTTATTTTATTTTATTTTATTTTATTTTATTTTATTTTATTTTATTTTATTTTATTTTATTTTATTTTATTTTATTTTATTTTATTTTATTTTATTTTATTTTATTTTATTTTATTTTATTTTATTTTATTTTATTTTATTTTATTTTATTTTATTTTATTTTATTTTATTTTATTTTATTTTATTTTGCTTTACATATTTCACTTTATTTTTTTTTTTTGTGTTTTATTAGCTTTTATTAATTTTTTTTTTAATTTCACTTAATTTTTTTTATATTTTTTTACTTCATTACGTTTATTTTATTTTGTTTTATTTTTTCTTTCTATTTTGTTTTTTGTATTTTTTTTTACTTCATTTATGTAATTTTATTTTGTTTTATTTTTTTTTAATTTTATTTTATTAAATTTTTTTTAATTCATTTTAACTTTATTTTTTTATTTTATATTTTATTTTTATTTAAATTTTTTTACTTTATTTTTTTTTCATTTATTTTTTATTTAATTCTTTTCTATTTTATTTTATTTTATTTCTTTTATTTTATTTCATTCTTTTTTATTTTTTTTTATTTCATTTTATTTTTTTGTTTTATTTTCTTTTTTTGATTTAATTTTTTTATTTATTTTACTTTTTTTTATTTTTTTTACTTCATTTAATTTTAGTTTATTTTGTTTTATTGTTTTTATTTTATTTTATTAGAAAAAGTGCAAGTGGTCGATTCCAACCATCTGACAATTTGACATGGAATGACCCATAGAGAAAAACTTACCGCGTCCTTGAAAAGTGATGCCGAGCGCACAACTGACTCATCTAATATACGTTTTATTTCCACCGACTCTGCGTCTATGCGTAATGAGCGATAGAGCGATTTTGCAGAAGTGGTCTCCAGAAATAGCGATTCCTTGATGTAGTCTTCGACGCTGTGTATGTTCCTGTGAGAGGTTCGAGAACAAAAAAAAAAATTAAACATAAAGTCCCGCCAAACTCATACTAAAAGCATCTACTTACTGCGGCAACTTTCGCACATCCAAGAAAGTACGAAAAGAAATTTTTATCAACGGCCCTTCACCAAAACCCCACGTGTCCACACGCAACGGCTGCAAACCATTATCCATGAGCGAACGTTCGATAAAACGTTTATAGAACTCGATCTTTTGCTTATATGTAGTTGTGTGGTTGTACTTCAAACCCGTCGAGAAGAGGTCACCTTTCGCTATGCGAAATGAGCCCTCAAAACCGAGGACAGCTGTGGAATAGACAAAAAGTTCCCAATAAGCATGGTTTAACAAAAAAAAAAAAATGTCTCCACTTACGATCATCCAAATTCGCCTTCACCGAACTAAAATAGAATGCCAACCCCGCAATTGAGATCACTGCTAGCAGCACAATAAATACCGCAGTGGTGAGTATAATGGAGAAGGAACGTGGTTTCTGGTAGTGCGTATGTGTTTTGGCCGAGAATGTGGAGGGTGCTATATTACGCCCATCACGCCATATACCCCACGCATTGTAACCATATTGACTATTTAGACTGTGTTCGTTCGTGAACGAAGGTTGTTTGTTCATGTGATAGTAGGCGCCAAGTGTTGAACGACGTCCCAACGTATTTTGGTAGGTATAATCGTTGGACTGCAAAAAAAAAAAACAGATTGTATTAAAAAGTTTGAAACAGCTTTTGGAAAAAAAATTATTAGCTCATAAAAAGTTGGCGCTCGGTGGATGGACTTAGGCTCTAAATTAACCAATTTTTATTCATAATACTATAAAAGGGCGTACCAAGCTCTTCTCAAAGGTTCGCAAAGGTAAGTAACTAAAATTTTTCTTGGGTTTTTTTTCATTCAGTTTCATTCGGCAAGGTTAGGGCAATGCCCGCCTCCCTACCCCCCCCCCCCCCCCCTCCCTTGCGTACGCCCTTGATACCATAAGTACGTTTTTATTTATCTCGACTCTAGCATAGAGTTTTTGAATACATTTTGAACATAAGAAGGTGCCAAAAACGAAAAAAATTGGGTCATAAAAAAGGGTTTTGCAAATATAGCGACTCTAGCGCCATCTGGCGGAAAATATAAAAAAAAATTGTTGAGATGAAAGAATAAACTTTCAATAATCAGTTAGTAGTTTTTGAGTCAATTCGTCACACAAAAAAATCCCTACAAATTTTTATATTTCATTTCATTGCAATTTCCCGAGTCCAGCGCCATCTTCTGGGCTTCTTCGTTCATTCTTTGGGCTTTAATTCGCTGAACTATGGTCAGATCTGCGTAAAGCTCGTACAAAAAAAAAAAAAAAAAAAACTAATGGCGGCGAAATACCAACAGGTTATCTTAACCTCTAACGAGATTTTTAGCCGAGCTTCTCTTTCCAACTTGTGGTGTGTTGCTTTTGAGTTTTCCTACAAGTTGGCGGGACCTACAGTTTTTTGCCGACTCCGAACGGCACTTGCAAAGCAAATGAATTTTTTGCTGAGAAGCTTCTCATGGCAGAAATACACCCGGAGAGTTTGCCAAACTACTGCCGAGGGGCGACCCCGTTTAGAAAAATTCTAATTTTTGATGTTACTTTTGCCGGGCATCGAACCGCCACGACTTGGTGTAGAAGGCCGAACACTTAACCGCTACACCACGACGGCAGCTCGTACAGCTCATCATTAAATCTCCTTCGATACTCGCCGTTGGCATCACAGGAAGGACCATAGATCTTCTCTCATATACTCCATCAGGACAGGTATGATGAGAGACTTATAGAGCGTGATCTTTGTTCTTCGAGAGAGGATTTTACTTCTCAATTGCCTACTCAGTCCAAAGAAGCACTTGTTGGAAAGAGTGATTCTCCGTTGGATGATTTCTGAAAATATCTAATACTAATTAGGGCTGTTCTACGACACATGTGTAAAGATCTGACATTTATAAACAGCCAAAGTTGGACAAACCCGCTTAAACAAGTGCGAAGTTGGACAAACTTGATTCAAGATGTGAAAGAGTAGGAATTATGAAAAGTGTCTGGCTGAAGGTTTTGCCATGGGACGAGGTCAAAACATGCCTAAATCTACTTGAGCGTAGTTGTCTTCAAAAAATTATAAAAAAGTGGGTATTAAGAAACAACCAAAGTTCGCCAAATCCTTTAAATTGTTAGGACGGAGTGTCTGGCTGGAGTCGTGTCACACGTTCGAATCTAACAACACTAGATACTAACTCAGGGTGGTATTATACGATTATTTTTTGGCGACTTTGGGCCCTGATAGCTAGGTCCTTGTCATAGGTGCAGCTTTGAAGCTTTCACATACGTTTCAGATTCGATGAAGACCTTCCAGGCGTAATGGTTTTATCCATTATAAAATAATCAATGTCTGGCGGCACTGGCATCTTGGCCTATAAGTGTTATAGATTTCATGATAAAACGTTCTCTAAGTTAGAGTAAGGACTCAAAAATTCTTTCTAATGGTAAAATACATCACCAGTAAGAACCGCTTAGAAACAGCCATAATTCTTTCCAACAGAGATCTCCCAACTCTTTAGTACATAGCGCATGACGAGTTTTCGTTTTCACTTATTTACCTACAGAGGACGCTCTGTTAAGTCGTCGTTAACTTGCTCAGCGCTTGGAACAGCATTTTATCATCTCGTTCGTCATATAACTACACCAAACATGATATGAATATTTCTTGCTGCTACGAGACCAAATGAGATATTTTATTAAAATTGAAGCTCTAACACACTTGTGGTGATACACACATATACCACACAGTTTTTCCACATTTCCACGAAATTATTAGAAGTGAATTTCTATAATTACAATTCTGCCAAATTAGTTGGTAGCATCGCTCAAATAACATGTCAGCATAATAGCTAATGGAGCTTCGAGCTTTATACATTTTATTCTCATATTTCCGAACGATTGAGCGGCACTACTACAAACACACATACCAGGAGCGGATCCACGGGGTGGGTTTTCAGGTTCAACCCCCCCCCCCCCCCCCCCTCCTTCCCCTCATTCGGAATCATCCACAGGAAGTGTTTTTCATTTTCAAACATTTCAACCAAATTTCTTAAAAAATATAGTAAAAAATACACAAAAAAAACAAAAAATTTTACAAAAAAATACAGTAAAAACTATTAAAAAAATGAAGAAAAAAATTAGACAAAAAATATAGTAAAAATTACGCAAAAAATAAAGTAAAATTACAAAAAAATATAGTAAAAGTTACGCAAAAAATGAAGCTAAAATTACACAAAAAATATAGTAAAAATTACGCAAAAAAATAAAGTAAAAATTACGCAAAAAAATAAAGTAAAAGGTATACAAAAAATATAGTAAAAGTTACGTAAAAAATGAAGCTAAAATTACACAAAAAAAAAATAAAGAAAAAAATTACACAAAAAACACAGTAAAAGTTACGCAAAAAAAATTACACAAAAAACACAGTAAAAGTTACGCAAAAAATAAAGAAAAAGTTACACAAAAAACACAGTAAAAGTTACCCCAAAAAAATTAAATAAAAGTAACGCAAAAATTAAAGTAAAAATTACAAAAAAAAATATGGTAAAAATTAACCAAAAAAGGGTTAAATTGACGAGAAAAATACAGTAAAATATTACCAAAAAAAAAAAATAGTAAAAAATACACAAAAAAAAAAATTACAAAAAACACAGTAAAAGTTACGCAAAAATCAGGTAAAAATGACTCAAAAAATATAGTAAAAATTACAAAAAAATATAGAAAAAATTTAAGCAAAACATGAAGCTAAAATTACACAAAAAATATGGTAAAAATTACGCAAAAAATATGGTAAAAATTACTCAAAAAATATAGTAAAAATGACAGAAAAAAATAAAGAAAAAAATTAGATAAAAAATACAGTAAAAATTACGCAAAAAATTAAGAAAAAATTTCACAAAAAATATAGTAAAAATTACAAAAAAATATAGTAAAGGTTACAAAAAATGAAGGTAAAATTACACAAAAAATATGGTAAAAATTACGCAAAAAGAAAAATGACGAGAAAAATATAGTAAAAAATTACCCCAAAAATATAGTAAAATTTTAACAAAAAAATAAAGAAAAAAATTACACAGAAACACAGTAAAAGTGTTGCAAAAAAAAAGAAAAAAAAACAGTAAAAGTTACACAAAAAAGTTGAAGGAAAAATTACACAAAAAATAAAGTAAAAATAACAAAAAAAAATATAGTAAATGGAACGCTAAAATTACACAAAAAACACAGTAAAAATTACCCAAAAAAGGAGACCAAATCAAGTGAAAAATATAGTAAAAAATTACCAAAAAATATAGTAAAAACTTACCAAAAAAAAATATAGTAAAAATTACACAAAAAAATAAAGAAAAAAATTACACAAAAACACAGTAAAAGTTACGGAAAAAATTACAGTAAAAATTACACAAAGAAATAGTAAAACTGTAAGCATAAGAACAGTGTAAGAATGAAAAATGTCACCGAAAGTAAAAGAAAAAATGTGAGCGCCCCCCTTCCCGAAATCCTGGATCCGCCACTGATACATACACACATATGTACCTACATCCATATTGAAAGAGTTATTTTTGTAGCCTCCTCTATTTATCAGCTTATTAACTGACGTTTTGTTAAAGTGTGTGTGTATGTGTATGAGTTTTCATGTCAAAATGTGTATGTGTTGGTAGCTCTGTGTATGCCTGTTCTCGTTCACGGTACTTCCCTAGAGATATCATTGTATGCCAGACGAAAACTAGTTAATTGTTAATCAGTTGACTGGCTTTGGCATGTGTCGGATTACAAATTGCCCGACTGCCTCAATAGTTACATTGTGAGTATGTATGTATGTATGTAAGTGTGTGTGTGTGATGTTGGATGCTTTGCTAGCTATTGTTATAATAGTAAGTGTCGGTATAAAGACTGAGGCATACATTGTAGCTTCCCACATCAAGCTTTTTGATTGCAAGGCATTAATTGGCTGGGCGTCACCGCACAACCGGTGTGTGATAATCAATTTTTCCCGTGCATTGATGAAGCGAAAAAATTGCAAAGTGATACGTGAACTCTTAGCTGCTGTTATGTAGGGAATTTGAGTTGGATTTTTTAAGTTAGCTTCTTAGGCGGCAATGCAAAGTAAGTATTTGTTCATACTTATCTCGGGAACGGCTAAAGTGATTTAGAGCAAATGGGGTGTTGCCACTTCGCGCGGTTCGCAGGATTGCCATCTATCTAGTTTTGATTTTAATATTAAGCAAAATAAGCCAATATGGGTAACAAATGAAAGTATTTTTTTCCTTATTCCAAAAGAGGATATTTTCAGGCAGGGTTGCCACCCAAATCCATTTTATTTATTTCTTCGTATATTGACCAAAATCTCGCGAAGGGCTGAAGCGATTTGGATTAAATTACGCATATGGAGAGTATGATTCATTCTAAGACTTTCCATTTGGGCGTTGCCACTTCAGGCGGTTTACAGGGTTGCCACCTGTCTCAATTTGTTTTAAACATTGAGCAAAATATGTCAATATGCGTATCAAATGAAAGGTATTTTCGGCCATATACCAACGCAGATATTTTCAGGCAGGGTTGCCAGCTAGGGTTGCCACTTAACGTTAATTTTTTTATACCTTCATTTGTTTTTTCCACCAAAATCTCGGAAACACATTGTCCTTAGAGCAGTTGAAACTTAATCAAAATCACTTGCAATCATCCTTCTTACAAGACCTTCAAATATTTTCAAGAACAAATCTTGACATACAAAATCTTCAGCTTCAAAGCTATGTTTGAAGTTTTTATAGCTTAAAAAAAGAGTGAGGAGAAACAGTGGCTATTACACCCAACTATAACATTAAAATCAGCAACTGTTAATGGTGGATGCATTAAAATAAATCGCTCTTTTGCGAAACAAACACACATACTCATGTATCTATGTACGTATGTCTGTACAGAATTTAATTGCAAAGCAAATAGTAATAATTGTTCGTATATACATAAGTATATGTGTGCCTTTTAACATACATATATTAATATATAGTACACACAAGTAAAATCCTAATGGCAATGAAGTTAGAAAATGCAACAATTTCCTGCATTTAATGGTATTTAATACTTTGTTACACTTAACAGCACTCAAGAGAACCTTCAAGAGCGAATATGAAATTAACAAATACAAACATACATACACCTACTGCGTACATACTGCAAAAATTCCACTCAATTATTTTAGTTGCTACAGCTGCAACTAAAATGCCACCAACACAGCTCTGTTGTTAATAGGTTTCTTTCATGTTGATGTTCCGCTGAATGTTCAAGGCTAAATTTAAGTATATTTTGTATGTTTGTACATATGTATGACCATGATTACAGGATAGCGTATGTGCGTATGAATCTAACATACCTATCATTAAACCTTAACCACGTACAGCTTCATAGCTTAACTCAATTAAAGCGATTTTATTGTTAGCGAAATTCCT
>CAXKVI010000003.1:118773016-118775516 GCA_964058755.1 Campiglossa producta
TTTTTCTTTTTATTTTTTTTATTTTATTATATTTTATATTTTCTTTTTTATTTGATTTTATTTTATATTATTCTTCATAATGATTTATTTTATTTTATTTTGTTTAATTTAATTTGATATTTTTTATTATATCTAACATTTTTTTTATTTTTTTTTTGATTTTTTTTTTGTCTTATTTCACTTAACTTTTATTTTATTTTTTCTTTCAATTTATTTATTTTTTTTTGTTTAGTTTAATATTACCTTTTATTTTATTTTATTTTATTTATTGTTTTTTTCTTTTATTTTCAATTTTTATTATTTATTTATTTATTTAATTTTATTTCTTTTTTTCATTTTTTTTTAATTTTTTTTTGTTTGATTTTTTAATTTTCTATTATAATGATTTTATTAATTTTTTTTTGTACATAAATTTTTTTTCTATTTTTTTTTATTTTATTTAACTTAGCTTTTACTTTTTACTTTTAATTAATTTTTTATTTAGTTTAATATTACTTTTTATTTTATTATTTTCTTTTTTTAATTTAATTTAATCTTTTTTTAATTTTCATAATTTTTTTATTTTTTTTTTATATTCTCGATTTTTTCATTTTTTATTTTATATATATTATTTCATTTTTTTCTTTTATTTTTTAATTTTTTTTTAATTGATTTTTTTTCTGTTTTTGTGATTTATTTTATTTTCTTTTCTTTAATTTAATTTAATTTAATTTTATTTTTTATTTTTTTTTTTTATTTTTTTATTTTTTTTACTTAATTAAATTTTTTTTTATTTAATTTAATTTTGGTTTTTAATTTTATTTTTTTATTTTATTTAATGTTTTTTTCCTATTTTCAATTTTTTTTATTTTTTATTTTACTTAACTTTTATTTTTTTATTTTTTTTTTATTTTTTTTTATTTTTTTTAATTTTATTTTTTTTTTTTCTATTTTCTATTTTTTTAATTTTATTTTCTATTTTTTTAATTTTTTTATTTTATTTTGTTTCGTTCCATGTATTTTTTTTTTATTTTTTTATTTGATTTTTTTATTTTCTATTATTATGATTTATTTTATATTATTTTCTTTAATTTAATTTAATTTTTTTTAATTTTATTTTACTTAACTTTTATTTTTATTTATTTTTTTTATTTTTTTGTTTTATTTTACTTAACTTTTATTTATTTTTTCCATTTTTATATTATTGCCCTGGCCATCAAATGGTTTTTGTTGAATTTTCTTATGCGAAGCTCTGGGACTCCTACTTTTATTAACAGGCTAGCGTCTTCCA
Source organism: Campiglossa producta (assembly GCA_964058755.1). Taxonomy (NCBI): domain Eukaryota; kingdom Metazoa; phylum Arthropoda; class Insecta; order Diptera; family Tephritidae; genus Campiglossa; species Campiglossa producta. The sequence continues at coordinate 118,774,287 of CAXKVI010000003.1, forward strand.
TTCATCATTATTTATTTGTTTTTTTTTTTTTAGTGCACAAGCTTCTAGCATCCGCACAGAGGCTACCTTTGCAACCAACTATCTCACTTTGCCATCGTAATTGAATCTCTAAAAGAAACTAAAGCACTTGAGCTGCTGATAGTTGTTTTGCGTTGCTTGTGAGTTTCTACTGTGGTATTATCTTCTTTCTTTGCCTTGCAATTTTTTAATATCATCTTCTTCTCATACTACAATTTTTACCTTGAGAGGCTACAATTTTCATACTGGTTCATTGGCTGGTCGACTCGGCTGCTCGGCTTGGCTTTAGTAGATACATGCCACGGCAAAATTGTAACTGAGATGATGCCATCTATGCTTGCACCCTTCGCTCACTAGCAACCACGAAGACAACAACGTATGTGATTGAATTGTTGCTTTCAAGTGAGCGGCTGAGCATACAAAATGGCATGTATTGATTGGTCAGTGTGATCATAGCGCTCTCACAAGCGTAGCAATAATTTCATTGTTCGAGAGGCCAAGCAAAGAAGCTTAGTAATCTGTGCGAATTTTGTTCTCAGATTTTTGGACAATTGTTCCACTAGCTGCCTGGGCCAGTTTTAGTACAAAACTTGCTCCCCACTTTTGCCAGTGGTGCTTCAGCAGCAGTTTCTCGTGTTCTTGATTTCCCCCTATCTTCTACCTTGGCGTTTTTAAGCTAGTAAAGGCTTAACTTTTATATTTTAAGCTGAGTCTTAGATGTGATTTTTATTGTATTCTAATTGAATCTTTGAACACCACCTGCTTAATGCAGACATCTTGTTAGGAAAGTATTGTGGGTTTATGAAGCAAAAGTTTATGATCTAGCCTTAACATAAAGTAAAGTTTTGAAAAGTGTGGTGAGGTGAGCGGTGAGAAGACGAAGTACTCACGGTCGTAACAACTATAGAAACAATTCTGACAGGAATAGACTTCATTTATTTGGGCACCAACATTAATAGTGACTACTAATTGAGGACCAAAACATGTTACTATATCTCGCCCTATCGCACTAAGTGCTACCACTATTTTTGTAAACTGTTGCCACATATTTGCAATTTTTTTAAAATCGGTGCGAATCAAACGAAAAATATTTTAAGCCGCATTTAAACAGAACCACTAGCTAGGGTTGCCACATTTTTTTGTATGCACATCCGCTATTTTGTGTCTCATAAAAGACTTGACCAGTTTAGAAGAACTTATGATCATAGGTAA
>CAXKVI010000003.1:118780516-118795516 GCA_964058755.1 Campiglossa producta
TTGCAAATGAAAACATGCGTAAATTGCAAAACAGAAACAAAACAAGTGTGGGTGCTTTGCTCGAGTAAAAATATAAGCAGCATATTAATGCTTTATTAATGCACAAACGGCAGCTTTATTTATTGTATCTAACTAATATAGAATAAGAGCAAACGCTTGCTTAATAAGATTTTTCCTTGATTTTATACTATTTTTTTCTCTTTTTTTCAATTGTTATTTATTTTTTTTTTTTTTTTACTTTATTTTATTCGGTTTTTTTTTGTTTTAAATTTTATATTTTTTATTTTTTTTATTTTTGTATATAATTTTTTTTTTCTTTTTAACTTTTTATTTTCTCTTATATTTCTCTGTTTTAATAATAAATTTTTTATTTTTATTTAATTTTTTTCTTTAATTTTTTTTTTAGTTTTTTTTTACATTTTTTTATTTGACTATTTGTTTGTTTTATTTTTAAAATTTTTTTTGTTTTGTTATATTTTTTTATTCTACTTTTCTTTTGTTTTATTTATTGTTTGTTTTATGTATTTATTTTATTTTGTTTTTTTTTTTTCGTTTGTGTATTGTATTTTTTTATTTTTTTTTTTTTTTTTTCAATTTAAATTTTTTTTTTCTTTTTTAACTTTTTATTTAATTTTTTTTTACTTTTTTTAACTTTTATTTTTTTTTTTTCTTATTTTATTTTATTTATATTCTTTTGCATTTTACTTTTTTTATTTGATTATTTCTTTGTTTTATTTTTTTAAATTTTTTTTTTTGGGTTTTTTTTTACTTTTTTTTGCTTTGTTTTTTTTATATTATTTTATTCTACTTTATTTTGTTTGTTTTATTTATTTATTTTATTTTGTGTTTTTTCGATTTTTCGTTTGTTTTATATTATTATATTTTTTTATTATTTTTTTAAATTTAACTTTTTCTAACTTTTTATTTACATTTTTTTCTCTTGTTTAATATTATTTTTTTAATTTTTATTTATTTTTTTTTTTTATGATGATGAGCCTTGAGCTAACTAAAATACCTAAAAATATTTGTTTTTTAATTTTTTTATTATATTACTTCTTTATTTGATTATTTATTTGTTTTACCGTAATTAATTTTTTTTTTAATTTCTTTTTGTTTTTGTTTTTTTATATTATTTTATTATACTTTAATTTGTTTGATTTTTGGTTTGTTTTATTTTTTATTTTTTTCGTTTCTTTTATATTATTGTATTTTTTTTATTTTTTTTTTTTCAATTAAATTTTTTTTTTTTTTTTTAACTTTTCATTGTAATTTTTTTTTTTATTTTTTTTTTTATTTTTTTTTTTTAATTTTTTTTTTTTTAATTTTTGTTTATTTTTATTTTTTTATTTTTTTTTTTTCCATTTTACTTTTATCATTTGATTATTTGTTTGTTTTATTTTTTCAATTTTTTTTTTTGTTTTTTTTTTAATATTTTTTTTTTTGTTTTGTTTTTTTTTTTTTTAATTTGTTTTTTATATTACTTCATTTTTTTTATATTTTTTTTTATTTTTCGATTTTTTTTATTGTAGTTTTAATTTTTTGTTATTTTTTGTTATTAAATTAAATTTACTTTTTTTATTTTTTTTTCTTTTTTAATATTATAATTTTGTTTAATAAAATTTGAATTTATAAATATTTTGTTTTTGAAAATACAAATAGATCACCCCTGAAGATGACAGGAAGTCTAACGAACGTGTTATTTTATTTTATTTTTTTTTTTTTCTATTTTTTAATTTTTTTATTCAAATTTTTTTAATTTCTTTTTATTTTATTTTATTAATTTTATTTAATTTTTTTCATTTTATTGAATTTAATTTTTTTATTTTATCTTTTTTTATTATTATTTTTTAATTTTTTATTTTACCTTATTTTGTTGGATTTTTGTTGTTTTTTTCTTTTTTTTCTACTTTATTTTTTTTTTTTTTTTTTTTTGTAATTATTTGTTTGTTTTATTTTGTTTGTTTGTTTTTTTTTGTTTTCAATTCATAGTTCTTATCATGAAGTCACTCAAACAGATATTACAAGGCGAGAAGTGGTGCGCATTTTTAATTAATAGAAAACCATACTTTTTTGTTATGTCAACAACACGCGTCTAATTTTATTCCTCTTTCATTACATTCGACCTTTTTCACGGCTAAAATTCCTATCCAGACAACTGACTTTTCGCGCAGACATAACGAGACTATTGACAAAGGCGCAAAAACTAATAAAAAAAAGTGCATAAATTTGTAATGGCAATAAAATACAAAAATTCCCGCCGTCTGGATACTTTCAAGCGGAATGTTGAGCCTACATTATTTAAAATTTTTCACTGACTTTCTTTTTTTCTTTTCCTTCTAGCTTTTTTATTACATCTTTTCAAAATACGCGGCCAGTTCAGGCTTAGACGCCAGGCAATGAATGTCAAAGTTGTATAAACAAAAAATTCTATAGACAAATTTTGTACAGTCTGACTCTATGTTGAAGGCATATTATTGAAATGCGCCTAAAAGCGACAAGCAAAAATGCAATAACAACAACACGTAGCAACAATAAAAACAACATACTATTATACTATAGGCTGGCTGTGACAAATAAAACTACAAATGCGCCAACAAAATCCTGGATGCGACACACAAAAAACGGCGCAACAACAACTACATCAAATACAAACGTTACAACGGAAACGGATGCGGAGTTGCGACAACCCAACGGCGACGGAATGTCACATTTAGGTTGCATACAATTGGGCGCATTTCTAAAGCATGTCTACACTGCTAACTACGAGCTCTAAAGGCGCTTGTTTTGTATTTATGGAGTGATACATCTCGCTGATGTTGAACTTTGGATTATTATTTATTTTTTATTTTTTTGCTTTAGCTGTGCTTTTTAAAAGTTTTATTTTAATCCTTAGGGATAAAGTGTTGTAATAAGGTAATGAGTGTTGAGAGCGCATCAGTATGGTAGGGGATTAAAATATACATAGGTGAGCAAAAAACATTGCAACAGAAAAAACAAGCGGTTTGTACATACACACACTCTAGCTATTTATGCTTATTCATATACGAAAGCTATTTAGCTTTTTATATTTCAGATTTTTCTTTGGAAATCCCTGGGCTAGTAATAAAGTTGCTATATTTAGTCACTTGGATCAGGTGAGATTTAAAGAGATGGTCTTAAGTAGAAATGTCATTTGTGAATTGGTGTGATGTGAAATGTAAAACCCTAAAAATGGGTTACTTCTAAGAGCTTACGCGTTTTTATTATTTATTTCATTTCATTTATTTTTTTAAGGTTTTTTTCAGTTTTAATTTTACGTTGTTTTATTTTTTCTCATTTTATTTTATTTCATTCTTTTACATTTTTATTTTTTTTTTTACATTTTTGTTTTCTTTTACTTTTTTATTTATTTGTATTAATTTATTTTTTATTTGTTCTTATTTTACTTTTTTCGTATTTTTTTGTTTCTTTTTTATTTTTCATTTTATTTTTTTTAATTTTTCTTTTTTTTTTTTTTGCTTTTTGTTAAACTTTTTTTCTTTAATTTTTTTTAATTTCTTTTATGTAATTTTTTTTGTTTTTATTTATTTTTTTTTTATTTGTTTTATTTTATTATATTTTTAAGCTATTTTATAGCATAGGTTTTGTCGCAGCCCCTGGCGGTGGGAGTGAAATGAAAAAAAATGTTAATGTTAAAAAAGTTCGTAACGGACTTTTTTCAATGTTAAAAGGTTCGGCGTCAACAACATAACTTGACAAAAATAAATATAGGCGTATGACGTTGTACTGATGTTAGCAGCAGGCCGATTACATAAAATTGGAGCTGTACATTACATTACATTAAAATTGGATCTGTAAGCGTTGCCTACATTTAGGCTATACTACTAACAGTATGACGCTGTACTGATGTTAGCAGCAGGCCGATTACATAAAATTGGAGCTGTACATTACATTACATTAAAATTGGATCTGTAAGCGTTGCCAACACTCAGGCTATACTACTAACAGTATGACGTTGTACTGATGTTAGCAGCAGGCCAATAAAATAAAATTGCAGCTGTACATTACATTACATTAAAATTGGATCTGTAAGCGTTGCCAACATTTAGACTATACTACTAACAGTATGACGATGTACTGATGTTAGCAGCACGCCTATTACATAAAGTAGGAGCTGTACATTACATTACATTAAAATTGGATCTGTAAGCGTTGCCTACATTTAGGCAATACTACTAACAGTATGACGTTGTACTGATGTTAGCAGCAGGACAATAAAATTAAATTGGAGCTGTACATTACATTACCTTAAAATTGGATCTGTAAGCGTTGCCTACATTTAGGCAATACTACTAACAGTATGACGTTGTACTGATGTTAGCAGCAGGCCGATTACATAAAATTGGAGCTGTACATTACATTACATTAAAATTGGATCTGTAAGCGTTGCCTACATTTAGGCTATACTACTAACAGTATGACGCTGTACTGATGTTAGCAGCAGGCCGATTACATAAAATTGGAGCTGTACATTACATTACATTAAAATTGGATCTGTAAGCGTTGCCAACACTCAGGCTATACTACTAACAGTATGACGTTGTACTGATGTTAGCAGCAGGCCAATAAAATAAAATTGGAGCTGTACATTACATTACATTAAAATTGGATCTGTAAGCGTTGCCAACATTTAGACTATACTACTAACAGTATGACGATGTACTGATGTTAGCAGCACGCCTATTACATAAAGTAGGAGCTGTACATTACATTACATTAAAATTGGATCTGTAAGCGTTGCCTACATTTAGGCTATACTACTAACAGTGTGACGTTGTACTGATGTTAGCAGCAGGCCGATTACATAAAATTGGAACTGTACATTACAGTACATTAAAATTGGATCTGTAAGCGTTGCCTACATTTAGGCTATACTACTAACAGTATGACGTTGTACTGATGTTAGCAGCACGCCTATTACATAAAGTAGGAGCTGTACATTACAATACATTACATTAAAATGGGATCTGTAAGCGTTGCCTACATTTAGGCTATACTACTAACAGTATGACGTTGTACTGATGTTAGCAGCAGGCCGATTACATAAAATTGGAACTGTACATTACATAAAATAGGTTGTAGACTATTTTTAGGCTATACTGTTAACAGGTTAAGGCTTTACTGCTCTAAAGTCATTAATATACTCATTGAGTTTTCATAAATATTATAATTGCATAAGTTGATAAAAAGTGATATGCAATAGCTTTACCGCGGCAGTCTCCGAGTGTCACACGTCCTTTTTTTACTTGTATTTGTTTTATTTTTCTTTTCTTTTATTTTACTTTGTTTTATTTTCATTTTTTATTGCTTTCAATTTTATATTATATTATTTTTATTTTAATTAATAGTCCCCGAAGGACTAATTTTATCCCCAACAAAATAAAAAAAAAGGCAAACCACTTGTAAGGCGACTAAAACAAAACAGAGCCATCTCTCAATTTATGTAAGTTCATTTGTAACCCCAATGAAAAATTTAAGAGGTTATCTGTTTTTTTTTTTTTCATTTTTTCTTAATTTATTTTACCTTTTCTTTATTTTTTTTTTTTTTTGTTTGTTTTATTTTATTTTACTTTTTCCAATTTACTTCTTTCTTCCTTTTTTCAGTTTGTATTTAATTATTTTTTTTTTGAATATTATTTAATTTTCTCGCTTTTCCCTTTTTTCCTTTCCTTCCCTTTCCTTTCCTTTACATCTTTTCACTTCTTTATAATACTTTTCATCGTTCACTTTTTTTGACAGTCTATTAATATTTGAGATGAAGGCTATTGAGCTGAATTCCATGCAAATAAGGTGAGGAAAATCTGTCATTCAAACAGTTGAGTGTGTTCGATGTAACAATTTTTGGAAAGGCAGAAAATCAAATATTTGGCAGTTTTATTGAAGCAAAGAAATGCTATTTTCAGACTAGTAAAGTGAAGGTATTCATATAGTTACATTGATACTCTTTATATTTACCGCTGGAGCACAGGAAATTGCTTAAAATAGTTTAGGGGTCTTCGATGTATACAAATAATTTGCCAAGGGGTCGAGGACCCCTTTAGTTTTTTTTAATTGTTATACCTATTCTTCGCCTTCGAATCTTTAAGAATGGTAATTCCAGAACTATCTGGGCGTAAATATGTGCAATTATAGCTCATTTCACTCGTAAGTTAAAATTATTTAATCCTATTAAATGACTTTAACCGAGCACCCCCAACACTAGCAATTCTAGCTCATTTCTGCCCCCATTCAAAATTTTACTACTTCATTTGCATTAAGTGTTATTTCTTGCCATTCTAAACCATTAAACGCATTAATACACCATTGAATACGCTGTTACGCCGAACGCAATATAAGTTTGTATGCGGCCGCAACATTTTGTGGCAACAAACAAAGCTGTTTAATGCAGTTCATTCGTGAACGTCCAATGTGCATATTATTTTCTACGATTTTTGTTGTTGCTCATTTCTTTAAATACAAACATTCAATTTAGTTTTTTTGTTCAAAACAGCTACTTAACTTATCGGCGTTACATTGTGTTATATGCCACACACACACACACACACACAAGCAAAGTAGCAGCAAACAATGAAGTAGATGGTAACAACAACAAAAGCGAAATCAAAAAAGCAACACTTTGTAGTCTCTCAAATGCTCGTTAACGCTGTCGTTCGGTTGAGAACAATCCTTTTTCTATTATGTCGCGCCTGCTGTGTGTGTGTGTGTGTATGTTGCCGTCTTGTGCATTTACTACTGCCTCTGCTGCTTCTTCTTTGTTAACTTTTTCTTTGATTGCCACATTGTAAGCTATTGTTGTAGCCATACAAAAACTTTTCGTGAGCGCCTTCTAACTATAGAAATCAAGCATGCAAAATGTTGTAGAAAATGCATTTAGCGCAAAGACAGTGGTGAGAAAAATAATTATATTATTTTTTTTTTTATTTTTTTTGTTTTACTTTTTTTATTAAATTTTATTTATTTTTTTTTTGTATTTAATTTTATTTTCCTTTGTTTTATTTTATTTAATTTTTTTTTTTAACTATTTATTTCATTTATAATATTACAATCTTATTTATTTTTTATTTTATTTTATTTTATTTTTTATTTTTTTCTTTTATTTTATTTTCTTTTATTTTATTTTTTATTTTATTTTATTTTTTTTTTATTATATTTTTTTTTTTTTATATTTTTTTTCTTTTATTTTATTTTATTTTTTTTTTCAATTTTTCTACTTTTTTTCTTTTTTTTTATATATTTTTTTTTTCTTTTAATTTATTTTATTTTTTTTCTATTTTTTTTTTGTTTTTTATTTTTTTTTTTCTTTTATTTTTTTTTTTTTGTTTTTAATTTTCTTTTTTATTTTTTTTTTTTCATATTATTTATTTTTTCTTTTCATTTATTTTTTTCATTTTATTTAATTTCTTTTTATTTTTCTAACTTTTATTTCATTTATAATATTACAATTTTAATTATTTTTTATTTTATTTTTTAATTTTACTTCATTTTTTTATTTTTTTCCTTTTATTTTGTTGCACTATATTTTATTTTATTTAAATTTTTTTTTTTAATTTTTTTATTATATTTTATTTTATTTTTTTTTTATTTTTTATTTTTTTTTTTTCTTTTATGTTACTTTTTTCAATTTTTCTATTGTTTTTTTTTATATTTTTTTTGTTTTTTTTTTTTATTTTATTATATTTTTTTTATTTTTTTTTCTTTTATTTTTTTTTGTTTGTTTTTTCATTTTTTTTTTTATTTTTTTTTATTTCATATTATTTTTTTTTTTTCTTTTCATTTATTTATTTTTTTTTTCATTTTATTTAATTTTTTTTATTTTTATTTTTTTTTATTTTTTCTTTTTTTTTGTTGTTAAATTATTTTCACCACCACTGTACCTAAATTTATATAGTTTTATACAAGTCTTCGCTAAACAAAATAAGTGCAGCCAAACAAGCAACCAACAAAAAAAAGAGCGCATAACATTTGCAACATTGTCAACGTCAAAATGTCACTACGAAGTCAATGTGGCAGGAACACTTTAGCTCCATGCTGCATGCAACACGAAGACAACATACTGTTAGTGGTGGTGTTGAGTGAGGGTGAAGAAAGAAGTATGTGCAGCAAGTGTTAGCAAGCAGGAAGTCGATACAAAGCGTCTGCCACATAAGTGGTTTCCGATGCAACAAACTTATGAAGTGGCAAGTGTGTGCGGTGTGGCACACATGCAAGAAAAAAAAACATATCATGTGGCAACACAAACTTATACCTACACTCATACATACAATTTATTTGCATCTACTTATTTATAAATCAGCACAATAATAATAATCAAAAAGCGAAATGTGAGCAACAATAAAAAGAGTAAACAAAAGAAGACAGCAACATGAACGCATTTGGTTAGTGTGAGTGAGAAAAACTTGTGTGGCACTAAGAGGCACAGTGTGTTTATTATTATTTAATATAATTAAATTTAATTAAAAAATAAAATTAAATAAAGTAAAAAAAAATAATAAAATAAAATGAAATAAAATAAAATAAAATAAAATAAAATAAAATAAAATAAAATAAAATAAAATAAAATAAAATAAAATAAAATAAAATAAAATAAAATAAAACAAAATAAAATAAAATGAAATAAAATAAAATAAAATAAAATAAAATAAAATAAAATAAAATAAAATAAAATAAAATAAAATAAAATAAAATAAAATAAAATAAAATAAAATAAAATAAAATAAAATAAAATAAAATAAAATAAAATAAAATCAAATAAAATAAAATAAAATTAAATTAAATAAAATAAAATAAAATAAAATAAAAAAAAATAAAATAAAATAAAATAAAATAAAATAAAATAAAATAAAATAAAATAAAATAAAATAAAATAAAATAAAATAAAATAAAATAAAATAAAATAAAATAAAATAAAATAAAATAAAATAAAATAAAATAAAATAAAATAAAATAAAATAAAATAAAATAAAATAAAATAAAATAAAATAAAATAAAATAAAATAAAATAAATTAAATTAAAATAAAATAAAATAGTATAAAATAAATTAAAATCAAATGAAATAAAATAAGGTAAAATAAAATGATACGTATAAAAAAAAAAATTAAAAAAAAAAAAATATACTGAAATCACATTGTAAAATCACACACCGTACATCCCAACGGCATCACATCAATGTCACATAACAAGCAGCAGCAGCAGTTACAGCAAGCAGTACTAAACCAAAATAACAAAAAACAACGAACAACAACTATGATAAAGAAGGCTGCTCAAACATTCATATGCAAATTATGCGCAACAGCAGCACCAACAACAACAACAACAACAACAACAATTACGATGTCACTGACAAAGGATATACTTTTGTTAGTTTGAATGGAAATTGAAAAAGGCGCCACATGCAACATTAACCGAGCGTCAAACGTATGAGCGCTAGCGGATGTTTTGCATAGTGAGATAAAGCAAACAATGCAGTGAAGATGTTCAAATACACACACACAAACATACAAGCAGGCGAACAATCATCGAAGAATTTTGCATACCAAGTATGCGCCGGAAGTTGGTAGTGCTAGACGGCTGGTTGGTTGCAGTGTTGTGTTGTGACATTTGTTGGCTTTTTGACTTTATCAAAAAATGAGTTTTTCGCTTTTTTGATGTAGCCATCTTGCCACTTCATCTGCAGCGCATTAAGAGTTTGTGCCAATGTGTGTGTGTGTGTGCAGCAACTTCAATTTTAACTTCGTTTATTATTATTATTGAAGTTACCTTCTTACACTCAAAAATGAATTTTCTTAATTCAAGGAAACATTTCCATTATTAGGCTCCTTTCCTTAAATTGTGGAAAAGTTTTTAAATTAAGTAATATTTTACTTAAGGAAGCCATGTCTTTGGATCCAAAATAAGGAAACTCTTTGCCGAGTGTAGGCAGCGAGGCAAAATTTGTATTCATGGAGTGTGAAATTTGAATGAAACGATTATGACAGCAGTGTTCCGACTTGAGGCAAGGAATATTGGTAACGAGCTTGAATATTTTATATCTCAGGAACTGCTTACGCGATAAGGCTAAAATTTGGCATACTTCATTCTAAGACTTTCTAGTTGGGTGTTGCCACTTCGGGCTTAAATTAAAGGGTTGCCACCTGTCGCAAATTGCTATAAATATTGAGCAAAATATTGTAATATGGGTATCAAGGAGAGAAATTTTTGCCCATAAGGTAAGAAGATAACTTCTTCCTTGTGTTCTCTATGAACATCGATTCCCACCACCTCCAAAAAAACTGTGGATAACGAAAAAGGGGGCGTGGGTCCTTTTATACGAAGGTGATAGGGATATGGATTAAAATAGATATAGGGATCGGGTTAGAGAAACATGCAGGGAGATAAATTTGTGGCAGGACAACGTCTGCCAGGTCAGCTAGTAATAGAATAAAATATAAAAATTAAATTTTAGCAAATTAAAAAGAAAAAGAAAAATAAAACAAATTTAACAAAAAAAAAATGGAAAAAGGGAGTGAAAAAAATAAAATGGAATAAAATAAAATTGAAAATTAAATAAATAAAATAAAAATAAATTAAACAATAAAATAAAGAAAAATTTAAAGAAAGCTGAATTACGAAAAATAAAAAAAAAATAAAAAATTAAATAAAAATAAAAATATATTATACAATAAAGAAAAAAAAAACAAATTAAAAAAAAAATTGGAAAAGCAAAACAAATAAAATAAAAAATAAAAATACGTTATTATTTTAAAAATATTTGGAAAATTAAAAAAAAAAAAAAAAAAAAAAAAAACTAAAAAATAAAAATAAATTATTATTTTTTATTTCTCTTTTGTTTTTTTTTTATTTTTTAATTTTCCAAATATTTTTTTTTAATTATTTTATTTGATTAATTTATTTTATTTAATTTTTTATTTTTTGTTTTTTTTTTTTTAATACTTAAAATTTTATTATTTTTTATTTATTTTTATTTGATTTTATTTTATTTTGTTTGTTTTTTATTCAATTTTCCAATTTTTTTTTTTAATTTCTAGTTTCTTTATTGCTTAATTATTATTATTATTTTTATTTTTTGTTTTTTTTTATTATTTCTTTTTTTTTTAATTCTTAAAATTTTATTATTTTTTATTTAATTTTATTTTATTTTATTTGTTTTTTATTCAATTTTCCAATTTTTTTTTTTAATTTCTAGTTCTTTTATTGCTTAATTAATTTTTATTTTATTTATTATTTTTATTTTTTATTTTTTTTTTTATTTTTTTTTTTTAATTCTTAAAATTTTATTATTTTTTATTTAATTTTTTTTTATTTTGTTTTTTTTTTTTCAATTTTCCAATTTCTTTTTTAATTTCTAGTTTTTTTATTGCTCAATTAATTTTTATTTTACTTAATTTTTTCCTTTTTTATTTTTTTTTTTCAAATTAAAATACAATAAAATAAAACACAATTAAAGGAAATTAAAAAATAAAATTAAATTAAAAAAAATAAAAAAAATAAATTTAATTTAGGGCCTCGTTATGTATGGCGAACGATAGCTCAGACGAACGATTCGTCTGCTCACAATATCACGTAGCCATCGCATTATCTATCATTTTGGTTCGCTCCATAGCTTTTTTTTTTAATATTTTCTACTTTTCTTTGACATAAAAAACAAATATGAAAGAAAATGCGATTTTGTGAGCAGGCGAATCGTTTGTCTGAGCTATCGTTCGCCATACATAATGAGGCTCTAAATTAAAAAACACAGCAAAATAAAATTTAAAAAAATTTAATTTTAAGAAATTAAAAAAAAAAATTTAAAAAAAAATAATAAAATAAAATAAAAATTAATTAAACTAAAGAAAAATTAAACAAAATAAAAGTAAAATTAAATTAAATTAAATTAAATATAGTAAAATAAAAAAAATTAAAATTTCTTTTTCTCACCTCTGTTTCTTTGATGCAAATTTAATAAATTTCAAACTTAAAGAATTGTTTTCCTTTACTTTTGCATACGTTATTTATGTGAGAACTAACAGCCACTTGGCAATTAATTATGCGCATTAATGTTATAGTAAATATAAAACGCAATATCCTATTCACTTTGATAAACACCCACACACTAACAACACACTCCAGCGCCCATTTATGTATGTATGTGTGTGCAATTGATAATACACACTTGGCTTTCCGAAGCACACTTGTAGGCGCTCGAACTTTGTATAGCTATATTCCGTTGTTCTTGAATATTGCGGCTATACATTTATTTTTTCACACTTTGTTGTTGTTATACATCTCACACTTTTTTTTGCACTATTTTCATATTTTTTTTTATATATTTTGTGTTCTATTTATTCTCTTGCAATAACTTTTTTGTGCGTTTGCTTTAATGTCAGTTGTTTTTAAGTACTTTTCACATTAAATAAGCATTCGCTATTTTGTATTCAACTTTATTCGTCTTGTAATATGAATTTAAAAGTGAATTTAATGGACGCGTTAAATAGCAATGAAATCCTGTAACTTAACTGATTTTCATCGATAGAAAATTTACAATGAAGCTATTTGCATAGGAGATGCTGGAAATGGCACACTCATTTTATATTCTAAAGTATTCTATGGTGGATGCACCAAAAAAATCGATAACAATATAAAAATCGAAAATAATCGATCAAAAAATAAGTATTTACGTGAATACCCTTAATGGAATAAAAATCACAAAAAAAACTGGTTAATTTCGAAAAAATCGATAAAAATTTTGAACTAAAAAAATAATCGATATCGATAAAATCGAATACTATCTACTCATGAAATAGAAATCTACAGGAATAACGAAACAAGCAAGAGTTTGTTGCTCTAAGTATATAAAAAAAAAATGTAAAATTAAAAATCGTATACAACCAACACAAACCAAACAACTCTCATAAAATCGATAACTTTCGATAGAGTTTTGACATTCGCTTTTTTAATATACATACTAAGCTTAGAATAGTGCTGATGAACTGCTAAAATAAAAAGCTGTAACAGTTGGTTGAAATTTACGTATTAATAAAAATATATTGAATAATCGATACAAATGTTCGATTATTTTCGATCTCTCAAGTAATAATATGAAGTGTCGATCAAAGGATTTAAAGAAGTACACCCAAATATTAATACAATTTATGTTAAGAAATATATATGTGTAAATCAGTATCACTCGGTGAACAACAATGCAAATCGAATAAAATCGATCAATTTACAAAAATCGATTGTTTTACAAAAAAATGTAAACACCTACAAATGTCAATATTTTTCAACATAGAATAAATCGATAAGTTAAAGTAAAAAAAAATCGATTGAATTAGTGGATGGAAATAGAAAAAGAGTCGATATTTTTGTAATTGTAAAACTTTCAAAACGACGAAGAAAGTGTTTTAAAACCTCCTCAAATATATTTAGGAAAATAAAAAAATATCAAATGTGCTCAAATAAATAAATTCCGTAAAAAATAAAATAAAATCGATAGGTTTAATAAAGCACAAAACCGATTCAATTTGAGCTAACCCTACAACTGATTGAGTTTGGGCGAGTCACAAATATTTTAACAATCTAGTTTTGAGAGGTAACTGAAGTAAAAAGTATTCAAAAGATTTCTCATAAAACAAAAGGCGTGTGTACCAAGTAAGGTTTGATGTGTAAATATGTGTATTCTGCATGAAACTTCATTTCATTAATGACTCGCATATGAGTCATTTTTGACTCATCAATGAGTAATTCTTGACTCGTCAATGAGTCATTTTTGACTTATCAATGAATCTTTTTGGAGTCATCAATGAGTCTTTTTGGAGTCATCAATGAGTCATTTTTGACTTATCAATGCATCTTTTTGGACTCATCAATGAGTCATTTTTGACTCATCAATGAGTCATTCTTGACTTATCAATGAGTCTTTTTGGAGTCATCAATGAGTCATTTTTGACTTATCAATGAGTCTTTTTGGAGTCATAAATGAGTGATTTTTTACTTATCTTTTTGGACTCATCAATGAGTAATTTCCACTCATCAATGAATCATTTACCCTGCCTACACTGCCTACAACTACAATATACCCTGACTGCACTGCCTACAACTACAATATACCATGCCTACACCGCCTACACTGCCTACAATGCCTATACAATACGATATACCCTGCCTACACTGCCTACAACTACAACATACCCTGACTGCACTGCCTACAACTACAATATACCATGCCTACACCGCCTACACCGCCTACAATGCCTACACTGCGTAACTTTCTTCGATGACCCCCCAACGCTAAGATGTTTACACATCAAAAAACGAGTGGAGCCATGGCTGAGTACAAGGCACTATAATTCAAAATATAGTGGTAGTTCAATAAAAAAAACTGTAACAACCTGCTATATTCAATCCACCACAACCAGGTTCTAAGGTGACTGTTGTTAATAAAACCCTTTACTATCAAAAAAGAGCACTTTCGATTTCCACAACACTGATGTTTCATAAAGTGCAAGAATGTTTTGAATGTAGTAAATAAATTAACTTCTACCTCTGCTTAAAGCAGACCCAGGCAGCTAGTGGGGCAATTGTCCTAAAATGTGAGAATCAAATTTGCACAAATTATTGCGCTCTTTGCTTGGCCTCTCGAACAATGAAATTATTGCTGCGCTTGTGAGAGCGCTATGATCGCAAGCAACGACTCAACAACATATGCTGTTGCCTCGGTGTGCTAATGAGCGAGGGAGCAAAAACAAATAAAACAAATTCCATTTTGCTCTCTCACTAATACACCTTCACGCGCATCTCTGCCGTGCCCTGACTTAAACCTACAACCATGTAGTTCCCTTAGCTTATTATTTCTTGTAGACGTTCGCTCATTTCCTTTTAATAGCACCTCGCAAATCATTGTACATTTGCTTAATAGCTCTCGGCTGCTTAACGCACTTACAACAACACTAAATCGTTTTATTTTATTACCCAACCCGTTT
>CAXKVI010000003.1:118800516-118820516 GCA_964058755.1 Campiglossa producta
TTGAGCTATATGAGCTCATTGAGCCTAAATAAAGATGAGGGTGGCGTATCGGGCCCATCAAACAAGAGGGCTCGGACGAACTCCGACCCTCAGCCTATAGAGTCGGCCAAGAAGAAAAGGGGCGAGGAATCGGAGAACACCCCGCCCGAAGAGGCTTGGTCCAAAGTAGAAAGTCGGAGACGGCAAGAGCGTCCGAAGCCAAAAAAGAAAACTCCTGCCCAAGCCCCGAAGGTAGTTAAAAAAAGAATAGAAGTAGCAGAGCCGCAACCTTCCTGGTGAAACCGGCCGAAGGTAAAAGCTACGCCGAATTTCTAGGAGCAATCCGACGTCAGCTCCGGCCTGACGAAACCGGTACGGTGATACGGTCAGTACGCCAGACCAAGGCTGGTAGCGTACTAATCGAAACCGCGCAGTGCAGTGACCAACCGGCCTTTAGGGAAGCCATCGGTAGTGCGGTAGGAGAAGTTGGCGAAGCGTATAAAGCTGGAGGTACTGGTAAAATAAAATAAAATTAAAAGAAAAATTAGAAAAATAAAATAAAATAAGATAAAAAAATAATAAAATAAAACAAGAAAAAAATAACGAATAATTATAACGAAATATCATAAATACCCAGCCCTAGGTGGAAACACTGCCTGAAAATATTTTCTTTGGTATATGGCCGAAAATATCTTCCATTTGATACCCATATTGGCATATTTTGCTTAAAATTTAAAACAAATTTCAGCAGGTGGCAACCCTTTGAGCTGCTCGAAGTGGCAACACCCAAGCAGAATGACTCATACTATTCATATGGCAAATTTGATACAATTTGCTCACCCGGCATATCTTGCTCAATGTTAAAATAAAAAAATGTAACAATTGGCAACGCTGTAAAACGTCTTAGAATGAAGCATGCTATCTATATGCCAAATGTGATCCAAATCGCTTCAGAAGTTCCCGACATATGTATGTTTCAAATAATCAAGTCCGTTGCCACTATTCGTTGCCCCAAATCCGAACACTGTTGCCACTATTTTTTTTAAATTTCAATCACCAAAAAAACTTTGCATTGCCGCCTAAGAAGTTAACTCCCATAAAACAAAATACTCTCTTTTGGGCCTAGGAATAGTAGCAGTTTTTCAACTCAACTCAGTAATTTAAGTTGAACTCTTCTCTAGCTGTCGGGTATGATACCCTGCCTTATCGCACTGGCCCTCTTCTCATCCCTTTTCTGTATGGGCCTCTATTAAATATTAACTTCATTTACCTTCAACTTTTAAAATTATCTAAATTTCCATCAAAAAAAAAACACAAAGCTAAAGTCTTTCAACAATACAGCCTTAGTTTATAAGAAATTGCGCAAACAATTAAATTTTGCTGCTAAGCGCATGGCATTCTCCTTAGCTTTGAGTGCAATTAATTACAAAGTCAGTGCATTTAGAGCGCCTTTTAGGAAGCTGTCATATATATAATAAGAAGTAAAGGTTGCTTCATTTTAATAAACGAAATTATGATATAAACAACAACAAGGATGGAAAACGAGAAAAACAACAACAACAACAGTAGTAGAGGACAACAACGAAACCTGACTGTTCAAAGGCCCTGGACAAGTAGTCAAGCAACCAACAAAACTGACAATGCCAATAGCAACACAAAAAAACAACAACAATAAAAACGACAACTAACAAAAGTGGACAATCCTGTTGGTGCAACAAACGGGCAGCAACAACAAAACAAGCTGCAATAAGACAAAAATATCTAAATAAAAAAAAACCTAACGAAATGGATAAAAATGAACAAAATGCTGCAGGGAAATTCTCACTTTTCGGTGGCAACTAACTACAGCCGCACACAACAACAAGCGAGCAACATTAACAACAACAACAACGCACATGCAATTGCCCCAAAGCCTAAGCAACCAGTCAGTAAGTGAGTTGACGATGATGACGACAAAATGCACAAATGGCAAATAAGGAAAAGTGAAAAACTGAAAAGCGATCTTGCAAACATACATACATACATACATACACACATACACATATTTAGTAGATGCAAGTTGCAATTGCAAACATGCCTTAAAGTTTTAGTTATTTTTTTTTTTTCTTACAAAATTTCATCTTCCTTTAGTTGGTGACTAAACACAAAGTAAAAACGAGTTTGTCGTTAAAGCAACAAAAGCAAAATGTTGCAAGAAGAAGTATAGTGAAGATTTTTGCAGTGAAAAAAAGAAATGAATAAGCAAGTAAGGTTGGTAGTGTCTTCGTATACTTTTAAAAGCTTACACAAATTAAAAATTTTGCTATACTAATTTTATTTTATTTTTGAAGTTAACTTCTTAGACAGCGATGCAAATTTTTATGCAGACTAAAATTTTAATAAAAAAATACTAGCAACAGTGTTCGGACTTGAGGCAACGAATGGTGGCAACGGACCTCAATTTTTTATACATCAACATATCTCGGTAACTGTTGAGGCGATTGCTGTCAAAGTTGACATATAGATTGCATGCTTCATTCTTAGACTATCTACTTGGCTGTTGCCACTTTGAGTGGTTAACAGGGTTGCCACCTATCCCAATTTGTTAATTTGTGTTTTAATATTGATCAAAATACCTATGCCAATATGGGTATCAAATGAAAGGTAGTTTCGTCCATATACCCAAGAATATATTTTATTTTATTTCATTTTATTTTAGTTAGTTTTATTTTATTTTATTTTTTTTTTTATTTTTTTTTATTTTTTTTTTATTTTTTTATGTTTTTTATTTTATTTTATTTTATTTTATATTATTTTATCTGTTTTTTTTTTTTTAATTTATTTTATTTATTATATTTTTTTTATTTTTTTTTATTTTTTTTTTTTACTTTTCTATTTTTTTTTTATTTTTTATATTATTTTATTTTATTTTATTTTATTTTTTTTATTTTATGTTATTTTATTTTATTTTATTTTATTTTATTTTATTTTATTTTATTTTATTTTATTTTATTTTGTTTTGTTTTATTTTACTTTATTTTATTTTATTTTATTTTATTTTATTTTATTTTATTTTATTTTATTTTATTTTATTTTATTTTATTTTATTTTATTTTATTTTATTTTATTTTATTTTATTTTATTTTATTTTATTTTATTTTATTTTATTTTATTTTATTTTATTTTATTTTATTTTATTTTATTTTATTTTATTTTATTTTATTTTATTTTATTTTATTTTATTTTATTTTATTTTATTTTATTTTATTTTATTTTATTTTATTTTATTTTATTTTATTTTATTTTATTTTATTTTATTTTATTTTATTTTATTTTATTTTATTTTATTTTATTTTATTTTATTTTATTTTATTTTATTTTATTTTATTTTATTTTATTTTATTTTATTTTATTTTATTTTATTTTATTTTATTTTATTTTATTTTATTTTATTTTATTTTATTTTATTTTATTTTATTTTATTTTATTTTATTTTATTTTATTTTATTTTATTTTATTTTATTTTATTTTATTTTATTTTATTTTATTTTATTTTATTTTATTTTATTTTATTTTATTTTATTTTATTTTATTTTATTTTATTTTATTTTATTTTATTTTATTTTATTTTATTTTATTTTATTTTATTTTATTTTATTTTATTTTATTTTATTTTATTTTATTTTATTTTATTTTATTTTATTTTATTTTATTTTATTTTATTTTATTTTATTTTATTTTATTTTATTTTATTTTATTTTATTTTATTTTATTTTATTTTATTTTATTTTATTTTATTTTATTTTATTTTATTTTATTTTATTTTATTTTATTTTATTTTATTTTATTTTATTTTATTTTATTTTATTTTATTTTATTTTATTTTGTTTTATTTTATTTTTTTTTATTTTATTATATATCTTATTTTATTCATTTTTTTATTTAATTTTTTCGTTTTTTTATGTATTTCTTTATTTTAATATATGTATATATATATATATTTTTTTTTTTTCATTTCACTTCGCTCTATTTTCTTTTATTCCCATGTCCATAAAAGGTATAATAATAATCAAATACAACAACAACAAAAAAATACAGAAATTTAATAGCATTTATACAACCGGCTGGCAGCTGAATATGGCCCCAAAGATAACAACAAAGATTAGCGCTTTGCAACAATTTTACAATAAAGAACTTGCTGCTAGCTATTAGAGGTACAAAGACATTGAATTTGCTAAAAGATTACTCAGAAGCAGCGCTTTAGATCGAACAGAGTGAAGTCCAAGCAGCAGCACAGATAACGCTGCAACAATTTACCGAGTTGCTGAACAACAACAACAAAAATAAATGAGATTTGTTTAGTATACATATATCTTGAGCCTTAAAATCAGGCCTAGGCAGCTAGTGGCCCTTTGCTTGGCCTCTCGAAGAGTGAAGTTGTTGCTGCGCTTGTGAGAGTGCTGTGATCGCATTGACACTTGCAAGCAACTACTCCACAACATACGCCTCTGTACTTGGTACTGAGCGAGGGAGCAAAAACAGATAACACAATTTCTTTGCTCTCTCACTAATACACCCTCATATTCATTTCTGCCGGGCCCTGCTTTAAAGACACCGTTGGCACATTTGAAAGACCTAGCTAGAAGAATTTAATTAGAAAAATTGAAACAAAGAGTCGCTTAGATCAATCCTGATTACGGTTTTATTCAAAGTTCACTCGGCACTCCCTGAAGAATTCCTTCATAGCAGTACCTCCTTTCAGTATGGGTTTTTTTCAACTTTTCAAACAAAAAACGAACAAACTTTTACCGCAAGTATGTCATATGTCAAGATAATCCTGACATTAAACATACCAGTCTTTAACTGCTTATCTTCTTCTTCTTCTTCAACTTTATTCACCTTAAATATCCACAAATAACAATCAAATGAGAAAATTATATACGTTGCCATCCATCATATTTTTTGCTGAGTTCAACCAAATAGCAGCGCCATCAAAGAGCACACTCCTTTTGCATCTTAGAGCGGGAATGTTAAACACTCGTAATGATCACAAATGATTTGATGGCTGCTAAAGTAGTATTGCATTGCATGAAATTGATGGCATTGACGACGGCTGACTGACATATCGCATTGTTTTTGAGAGATTGACAGCAGCTCTAGAAAGGATTGTTGTAAATGCATGACACTAGCAAATGTTTACTAATACTAAGAGCTTAGGTTAAGGGATATCCATTGGGGATGGTTGCCACACTTTCGGGATTTAAAAAAGTTATAGCAAGCATAGGTATATATTTGGTAGAGAAAAAAAACGTGAGATGTATAAACTGAATCGCGTACCTTCAATAATCGAACAGTTTTTCTTTAATACCTAAAAATATAATAGAAATTTATACCAGGTGGCAACGATTTACAAACATTTTTTTTTTTGTTCCTTTCCCAATAATTCCTTCTAATTTACAATTATAACTAATTTCAAAAGCAGCTGGCCACCATGCGCAAATATATTTTCAGATATGTATAAATTCTTTAAACTTTTAGTGATTTTAGATTTTAAGCTGGCAACCCTGGCTGACATTTTATTTCATTTTTCAATTTAAGCTTTCATTTTCTTATTTGTTACTATTTCAAGACAGTTTCAACGTATATTTGCTTTATACGAAGACTTTCTACTTGGGTGTTGCCACTTTGGGCGCTTAACAGGGTTGCCACCTGTCTCCATTTTTTTTTTTTGTTCAAACAATGAGCAAGATGTGCCAATATCGTTATCAAATTAAAGGAATTTTCGGTCATAATCGAACTAAGTTATTTTCAGGCAGGGTTGCCACATAACGGATATATATTTTTGGCAGTTTTCGAACTTAAATATTTTCAGTAGGGTTGCTACCTTACCCCTTTTTATTTATTTCTGGGAAAGCGGTTGGTTTCAAATTTGGCTTTACTTTTTCTAAAAGTTTCTACGTAGGTGTTGCCACTTCCGGCGGTTTACAGGGTTACCACCTCTCTCAGATTTTTTTTTAATTTTGAGAGATATATGCCAATATGGATATCAAATTAAAGGTATTTTTGTCCGTATTCCGTTAAACATACTTTCAGGCAGGGTTGCCACATCAAACCATTTTTTAATTACTTCGTATATCGACCAATATCTCGGGAACTGTCGAAGCGATTTGCATAAAATTAGGCGTGTAGATAGTATGCTTCATGCTAAGACTTTCTACTTGGGTGTTGCCACTTTGGGCGTTTTTTCAGGGTTGCCACCTGTCTATTTTTTTAATTATTGAGCAAGATTTTCTACCGTATTCCAACGAATATATTTTAGGCAGGGTTGCCACATAACGGAAGTTTTGTTTATGGATTCATTTGTATATCAACCAAAATCTGAGGATTTGGCATTGAGGCCACCTATCTAAATTGTTTTTGGATAATGAATATGGATGGGTGGCAACTCTCTATCAATCGATTTTCGGGATCCCGAAGCAGTTGAAAAATCATTTCCATCACAGTGACTCCACAGCAATCAAATGCTGCACTCATCTGCAAAAACGCTATCGATAAATGTTGAAAATTTTAAATGTTGATAACTCCATTAATTTTCAAGATAATTGCATGAATGCAGCGCCACTTTGTTAAAGTACATACACACAAACAATTATATATTTTCTTGTTTGCATACCAAAGCAAGCAAGCGATAAATACCCACATTAAAAGCGCAGCACAGCACAGCACAGCACAAAGTGGGTGCGTTGTGTGATTGTGCAAGATTTAGCTCTCTAGGAGTGCACATGGGTGAATAAGTAGGTGTGTGTGTATTGTAAGCGCCATCACCATTACTGTCAACCTCGCAGCAGTAAGTGCCATACACTATCATCAATTACCGCACACACACAACACTCATAGATACATACATACAACAAAGGCGCTCAGAGCAGGTGCCAGCAGGTGAGGTGGAATCAGAACGTCAGCAAAGCGTGAGGTGGAGTAAGTACGCAGGAATCGTTTTGCTTTCGTGTTAATTTTGTTATTGCTTTTATTGAGTAATAAATATGTGAAAAAGTGCACAAAAAATATGCAAGTATTTGCGTGCTTTTGCACAATTTGCAATTTATAACAAGATTTTGTAAGCAATGGTTCCTGCAGCGCGCCATAACCTCGCTTACTCTTTTATATTGGTATTTTTCATGCTGCATTTATGCACCCTCTAACTCTCTCTCACTCTCTGCTCCTAATTCCACTTGTCAGCTTTTACTTGCTATTCTGCGATAATCGATGTCTATTTTTTTTTTTTTTTTTTTTGTTGCAAAACATTGTGTTACCTGTTTCCTGTCACACTTTTCTCATCCTTCTCTCAAACATTTTTCCTTTCCATTTCAAATCATCATCATCATCATCATCGCTGAATGCCTTTGCGTACGTTGTTGTTGCATTGCAAATGCATCTCTGTCATTTTGAAATTGATGTCATGTCAGTTTGCTATTTCTTGTGTCAAACTGTATGTTGCTACTGTTGCGAGGTTGCCACTGGCATTTCCAACGACGCACAATCGATGTCTAGCCGCTGTGTTATGGTAGGTAGGGTTGGCGGTAGGGATGTCAATTTTTCGGGTTTTGGCCGTCCCGGGATTTTCGGGATATGCTTTTACAAATCCCGGGATCCCGGGATTAGTCCCGGGATTAGGGATTCGTTATTTCTAACAGGTTTGCTTCAAAAAGACTGGAGAAAATGTTTGTGAAACTGTCAATTTTTAAATAAATAACAAATAAAATTAATTAAATTTATTTATCCCTTATATTTTTTATTTACTTTTAATGTATTTCATTTGAATAAAAAAAAATAACACACTTCAATAGAAAGTTTTTTTTTGTAGTTGAACTCCTACATTAAAATAAATGTATTAAACAGTTTAATAATGGTAAGTATTAATTAAAAAGTAAAAAAAAATTTGGTACATTCAGCGCGCCTCTTCCCAGCCAGCAAGATACCTTACATTTTACGAACATTGCGTTTTACGAGCTATTCTCGAATCAGCAACAACTAAAAACACAAGCTTTTTTTATTTTGTCAAAAAAAAACAAGACCCAAGTTCCAAAATTTAGATGCCGCAAAGATATTAACGTTCATAAAATGTTTGTTTGACACAGATGTCCATTCGTCAAAAACTACGCAAAATTTTTCACCTTCTTTTACGAGCTTTTCAATTTCATGTAAAAATCCTACTCTAATATTTTCGTAATAGTTGAGTACAATACTTTGTATAGTGTTTCTGGATTTTGGTAAATCGAAGCCATTACCTCGCATTACATCGCGTAGATCTTGTGATTTGGTGAAAGCTGAAAAAGCAAAACCATCAACAGCCGTCATCCTAGCTAAAACAGCTTCCATACTCCTCTCCGTTTTATTACTAAAAAATTTATGCAACTTTTGCTGTTTACAAGGTACAGGATTGGCTTCTGGAGCTTTTGTTTTACGGCACACAACAATATTATGTTTTTTCAAATGCGTGTGCAGCCCTTTTGTTGAGCCACCTTTCGTTAATAATATTTGACTGCATTTTTTGCACTGAGCTGACTCGTCGTTGTCGCGCGCAACTAAAAAATAGAACCACACGGAAGACTCCTCTTCCGCCTTTGTTTTATGTGCAACAAAACCTGTACGAAATAAATTTCAATTTCATTACAGTGATTCTTTATTTAATGAAAATGAAATACTTCGTATAAAAATGGATGAGTGCGAGGTATTCCACTTCACCGAAGTTATAAATATATCTATATTTACCTGAAGTGGACGGCTTTTCAGTCATATTTAATTATTCTTATTATTCATCAATCAATTATTCGCGCAAAAATAACAATGAAACCAGCTGATTTCTGCGTCAACAGTGTTGTAAACGCTAACCCAAATTTCAGTGTGGTTTCTTTGCTATACAAGAGGGATTTTTCTCACATCCCGAAAATCCCGGGATTGCTGGAACACAATCCCGGGATTTTCGGGAGCTTAAAAAGGGTCGGGATCCCGGGATTTCGGGATCCCGGGATCCCGGGATGACATCCCTAGTTGGCGGCCTCTGTGGGGCTAACTTTGCACCCTGCTGTTGACTACTGCGCTTGTTATTTGTTGTTGCATGTTAATCAAATTTATACTCTGTATATAATGGTTACGTGAATAAGATAAATATATATATTTATCAGTGCTCCCAAATAACTCTCAACAAATCAAAAAGTTTTCTGTCGAAAAGTTGATTTATTCGACGTCCTTTCCTTTTTTTTGATCAATCTCCTATCCAACGATATAAAGGAGAAGTGAGAACATATCTGATTTGATTTGAAAAAAAAAATTGATAGGTGGCAACCCTTTAAAATCAAGTTAAGTGGCAGCATGAAGGTAGGATAGCTTGAAACGTAGCATACTACCTATAATACTAAAAAGTTCATCGAAATATGTCAATTAATAGGTTATAAAAAATTTTAATAAGATAAAGTGGCAACTCTAGGAGGTTACCATATCTAGAAAAACATTTTTTGGAATATGACGTAAAATAACTTTTGTTTAGTAATGTCGAATCTCGATGCATTTTTTTTAATTAGCGATAGGTGGCAAACCGGTAAAACATCGTAAGGAAAATAAGGTGGCAACCCTTAAGTTGTAACTCTACCTAAATATATTTGCTTAAGAAACGTCGAGAAAACTTTCGTTTAATACTTATATTGGAATACCTCACTTATTATTTAGAAATTTTAAATAGCTGGCAACCTTGCAAAAAAACCGCAGTGGCAACATTTAAAAAAAATGATTGTAGCACATACATATATCAAATATGAAATTTCATAGACTTTTATTAAGTCGTTTTCGAGATAATAAAGGTTGTGGAAAAAAATTAAATAGGATAAGGTGGCAACGCTAGATGGCAAGACAACCTAGATTTTTTTTAAATGTCTTCTGCGAGTTTTATTCTTTTAGATATCTCACTTATTTTTAACAGTTTTCAATATAGTAAAGGATAAGCGAAAACAAAAATTAAATAGGATAAGGTGGCAACGCTAGATGGTAGTCCAACCCACATTTTTTTTTTTTTTTTAATTATGACTTTTGCTAACTGTACTTTGGTTGAGATATCTTACTTAGTTTTCAATAGTTTCAAAAAACTTGTCCCCAGTGGCAACACTTTAAAAATTTTCCCTGAAGGGTGTTGCCACCTCGGGCCTTTTACAGTATTGCCACCTATCTCAATGTTTAAATACTGAGCAAGATGTTCCAATATGATTATCATTTGAAAGGTATTTTCTGCCGTCTTCCAAAAAAGATATTTTCAGACAGGGTTGCTACCTAGGGTTGCCACCTAACCCCTTTTCATTTCTTCCTTCCTATATCGACCAATATCTCGGAAACGGCTGGAGCGATATGGATTAATTTTGGCATATATATATATGTATGCCTCATTCTTAGACTTTCTACTTGGGTGTTGCCACTTTGGACCTTTTTATAGGGTTGTCACTTATCTCAATTTTTAAATATTGAGCAAAATATGCCAATATGGGTATTAGTTGAAAGGTATTCCCTGCCGCATTCCAACGAAGATATTTTCAGACAGGGTTGCTACCTAGGGTTGCCACCTAGACTCATTTGATTTATTCCTTCGTTTATATATTATAATATATATGTTTCTGTTGCTCTAGTTGCAAAATTGAATTAATCTAAATTTAACTTGCTAAGTGAGTAATTGTTTAGCCACAAGCTTAAACTTTAGCACTCTATTTCGTGGCAAGCTTCTACTCCACTTTTACTAAACTGTCAGATTCACTTTGTTGGACAAGTTGAGCGGTCAGATAGAGTTTACCAAATCAACATATGCACATAAGTGTGTAGGTAACTATGTTGGTATCATATCTAAGTCTCTATTACACTTCAAACTGTCTCTCTCTCTCTCTCTCTTTAACTCATTGCTAACCATAGCTCACAACACTTGAGAATTGCTATAATTTAATTTGTCAAAATGTCTGACCAAACGCTTAAGTGTCGTGTGACTATGCAGTTTGGTGTAGACGTGTGCTAGCACATCTTTAATAGAGAGATTTTTTATTGTATTTGTGTGCACAAGCTTCACACCAGAATCCAATGAAGCCATCCATCGGCTATAACACTACCAACGTTTGCAGCTGCACCTCAACATTTGATTTAACAACTTGCAAGTTAAAACTCCAACTTCGCAACTTGTGTGCAGCATTCTAAGTCTACTTCCACGTCTAACTTGCCATTTCCTTCTAACTTACTTCGTATGGTTTTTTATCGTCTTCAGGGTCAGGGGATAATGATTGTTTTTGCAATTGTATCAAAATGGTCCCGAAATGACTCAAAAATTACACCAAAAAATTATCCCAAATTAATCCCTTAAATGATTCCAAAAGGGCCACAAAATGATTTCAAAATGACCCCAAAATGATTCAAAAATGATCCCAAATTCGCCTCAAAAGACCCAAAAATTATCCCAAAATGATTTCTAAATGACACAAAAATTATCCCAAACTGACCCTTAAATGATCTCAAAATGACTTCAAAATGATTCTAAAATGACCCCAAAATCATTCTAAAATAGCCCCAAATGGACCCCAAAATGATTACAAAATGAACCGAAAATTACTCAAAAATTATCTTAAAGTTATTCCAAAATTACCCCAAAATTACCCCAAAATAATCCCAAAATTACCCCAATTTGAGCCAAAAATTACCCCGAAATTATGCAAAACAGTGCCGAAATGCTCCCTAAACAGCTTCGAAAATATAAAATTTCATCTAAATCGGCCAATTTATGTACGAAGAATTAAAAAAAATGCCGTTAGGTGGCAACCCGAAGTGCCAAATTATCTTAAAGGAATCATGGTTGGTATGCGGCTCAAAGTACCTTTCATTTGATATCGATATTGGCATACCTTGCGCAATATTTATAAAAAAAAATTGAATAGGTGGCAACCTTGCAAACTGTCCCAAGTGGCAACACCGAAGAGAAAACTCTTGGAATTAAGCATACCATCTGTATGCCAATTTTCATTGAAATGGTTCTAGCGGTTCTCGAGATAGTACCGGATATACCTATATAATGCGATAAGGTGGCAACCCTACTTCAAAATATTTTAGTTAGTATATCGCCGAAAATACCTTTTATTTGATATCAATAACAGCATAGTTTGATCATTATTTAAAAAAAATTAGATAGGTGGCAACCCTGCAAACCGTCCCAAGTGGCAACACCGAAGAGAAAAGTCTTAGAATAAAGCATACTATCTCTGTGCCAAATTTCAACGAAATCGGTCAAATGGTTCTCGAGATAGTACCGGATATATATATATAATGCGATAAGGTGGCAACCCTAGGTGGCAACCTTACTTCAAAATATTTTGGTTGCTATGTCGCTGAAAAATCTTTCATTTGATATCAATAATGGCATAGTTTGATCATTATTTAGAAATAAATTGAGATAGGTGGCAACCCTGTAAACCACCACAAGTGGCAACACCGAAAACAAAAGTCTTAGAATAAAGCATACTATCTCTGTGCCAAATTTCATCGAAATCGGTCAAACGGTTCTCGAGATAGTCCGGATATACATATATAAGGCGATAAGGTGGCAACCCTAGGTGGCAACCTTACTTCAAAATATTTTGGTTGCTATGTCGCTGAAAATTCCTTTCATTTGGTATCAATATTGATCATTATTTAAAAAAAAAAAACAAGATAGGTGGCAACCCTGAAAACCAAGTGGCAACACCGAAGAGAAAAGTACTATCTCTATGCCAAATTTCATCGAAATGCATCGAGCGGTGCTCGAGATAGTACCGGATATACAAATATACACGATTTCTTTTTTTAACTCAAAAATAGTTACGTTCCCTGCCTTTTTTTTCGTTCAACTACAAAGTAAGTGCTAACTCAATCATTCGAATGTGATTTTGTGCCGCATTTCCTGCTTAACATACGACTGCTGCCTACTCGCCACACACACACACCACTCACCGTTAGTTAGCGGCCACAGCTTCAGCGAGCGAGTGAGAGTTAATTCTTTTCGCTTTTCAACATTTCTTGTATGTTTGTTTGTTTGTTCTTAGACATTTAGCAACATTGAAAGGAAATTGAAAATTTCCGTTATTGATACGATAATGATAATATTTTCATTTGCATTAGCTTGCCAGCGGAAATCACGATTTGCTGAGGAGAGTGCAAGTATTCGTATGGAATGAGGTAGTTGGCTGGCACATCTGATTTTTTTTCTACTTTGTTTTGGTCAATCTTTATGGTCTTAATTCCTGGCTATGTATTAACCTAAATTCTTTACTTTGTTATTATTTTAATAGCTATAATTTTTTTTGATTTTCCATTACTTTACTTTATAACAACTACAATAAAAAATCGCTGTACATACCGAAAACCTAAAATTATGAGCGCAAGTCTAAGTCTTTTGAAATTTATAAACAAGGAAAGACATTCATACATATGTACATACCTCCTCTTGACAACTCATATTATTTCGGTGACTAACCATGCATTCTTTTGGTTCCCTTTGCGCTGTGTAGCATACTTAGGAGCTTGGCGGCTACGGCATATGCGCATCTGCGCGTGCGCACAGCGCTTTAACTAGGTCACATGTCTTCACGGTTTTGTAAGTATGCTTGGTTTGGGTTTTTTCGTTTATTTTTTATGAAGCAGACAACACGATTTATTAGTTTAGTTTTTAGCGTCTTCTTTAACTTTTTTTGTTTGTTTACTTTTGTTTTTTTTTGGAATTTTTTTTGGTGACCCTTTTTTACTAGAATTTGTGTTGTTATTTATGTTTGTACTGTTTGGTATTTTTTTTTCATGTTAATGGTTTTGTTCTTCTAATAATAACTTTCTTTCACAAATTGGCTAGCTGCTGTAATCAGGTAGATTTGATATTTTCTAAGGGCTATTTTATTTTATTTTATTTCTTTTAATTTTTTTTTTTTTTTTTTTTTAATTTTTTTTTTTTTTTCTATTTTTTTTTTTTTTTGTTTTAATTAATTTTTTATTTTTTTTTTCGTCAGGTTTATATTAAATTTCATTTTTTTTTAACTTTTGATTTTTTTTTTTTTTTTTTTTTTTTATATATGTATTTTTTATTCGTATAACTCAACAACCGTTTAAATGACCACTCTGAAATTTTTACTGAAAATTATTAAAAGACCAATTTATGATTAAATAAAAAAACCAAATTCAATTATACTCTTTTTCCTCAATTACAAATTGTTTATAAAAATTTTGTAAAAAATTAAAAAAAAAAATAATTTTTAATTTTACGTTTTTTTTAGATAGATCTAACATTCATTAGGCCAGTCCTAAGATTTGATCAAATTCCGTCAATTGGTTCAAGAATTAGAAAGTAATGAAAAAATTCAATTTTCAAAATGCCTAAAATTAAAAAATTCATAACTCAAAAAATTCACCACTATGGGTGAAATAAAAAAAAATATAGTGGGCATTTTTAAATTTTAGTGCTAAATTTCATATGGAATGACCCATATTTTTTTAATTTTATTTTTTTTTTGTATCAAATTTTTTTTTTTTTTTTTCATTTTATTTTAGTCAGTTTTATATTATTTTTACTTTTTTTAACTTTTGATTTATTTATTTTTTTTTTTTTAATTTTATATAGGTATTTTTTTATTTATTTTTTTTTTATTGTATATTTTTTAAAATATTTTTAATTTTTTTTTTTGTTTTGTTTTTAATAATTTTTTTTTTTATTTTATTTTCTGGTAGTTCATATTATTCTTAATTTTTTTAAAATTTTTTTTTATATATGCATTTTTTATTTTATTTTTTTACATTTTTTTTTTTAATTTTTAAAAAAATTTTTATAAATTTTTTTATTTTATTTTGGTCTAGTTTATATAAAATATTTTTAATTTTGTTTTTTTTTTTAATTTTAATTTTATATATGTATTTTTTTATTTATTTTTTTATTGTGGATTTTTTTTTTTTATTTTAGTCTAAAAACAGGGGTTGACTTATTTTCCATTTTCAGCAGAAAAAAAATATAGTGGGCATTTTTAAATTTTAGTGCTAAATTTCATATGGAATGACCCATACTTTTTTAATTTTTTTAATTTTATTTTTTTTTAATTTTTTTTTTTTTAATTTTTATTTTAGTCAGGTTTATATTATTTTTAACTTTTTTTTAAACTTTTGATTTATTTATTTTTTTTTTTTTACTTTTATATATGTATTTTTTTATTTATTTTTTTATTGTATATTTTTTAAAATTTTTTTAATTTTTTGTTTTGGTTTTAATAAAAAAATTTTTTTATTTTATTTTTGGTAGTTTATATTAGTCTTAATTTTTTTTTAATTTTTTTTATATATGCATTTTTTATTTTATTTTTTTTGCATTTTTTTTTAATTTTTAAAAATTTTTTTTATGAATTTTTTTATTTTATTTTGGTCTAGTTTATATAACATATTTTTAATTTTGTTTTTAACTTTTTTTTTTAATTGTAATTTTATATATGTATTTTTTATTTAATTTTTTTATTGTATATTTTTTTTTTATTGTATCATTTTTTTTTTTCTTTTTAATTTTTTTATAATTTTTTATTAA
Organism: Campiglossa producta; assembly: GCA_964058755.1. Classification (NCBI taxonomy): domain Eukaryota; kingdom Metazoa; phylum Arthropoda; class Insecta; order Diptera; family Tephritidae; genus Campiglossa; species Campiglossa producta. Next base: position 118,816,076 of record CAXKVI010000003.1, read on the forward strand.
TTTTTTTTATGAAATTTTTTTTTAATGAGTCGAGTTTTTATTATTTTATTTTTAATTTAGTTTTCATTTAAATTTTTTTGTGTTTTATTAGATTTATTTTTTTATTTTATTTTTATAATTTTTTTTATTTTATTTTAGCCCAGTTTATATTATTTTATTTTTTTACTTTGATTTATATATTTTTTTTTTGTTTTTTATGAAATTTTTTTAATTGTATTACATTATTTTATTTATTTCTTTTCTTTGATTTATAATAGTTTTTTTTATTTTAATTTTTTTAATTTTTTTTAATTTTTTTTTTTTAATTTTTTTTGTTTTAGTCTAGTTTATATCATTTTATTTTTTACTTTTGATTTATATATATTTTTTTTAATTTTTTTTTTTTTTTTTTTTGTATAGCGGTTGCCTACCAAATTTGGAAAATCTAACAAAACGCCAAACTCGCTACAAATATGAGTAAACCATTGACTTCTCTTTCTTTTGCAACAATGATTGATTTCCTCTTTAGCCACAGCAATTTCTATCCAGTACCTAAAATAGTGTTTTGCTATTTTCGGTCTAACCAGTATTTCCTTTTATTTTCATGCAATTTTCTTTGCTCTGCTCTTATTTCTGCTGCAAAATCAGCAAAGGAAAATTGATTTTAATGCAACTTCACTTGCCTCCATACGAAAGCATCTCAATCCACACGTACACATCTCTAAGCAATTTGACTTTTCCCCCTTATAGCAATAAGTGAAACTTTTGGCGGTTAGTCGGTCTTTGGTGTTACTGAGATCGTGAGAAATGCAGCAAAAACCATATTTTATGTGAGTCAGCCCATATTTGTTGCAACGTGGAGTTGGGTATATTTTATTTAGCGTTCATAATTCAAAAGTGGGTTTTGAACAATTTACGTGAGGATGGTAAACTTTGAACTGAAGCTTATTGGAGAATAGATAAATGGTGGCTTTTTTGGTACTCAATATAAAATATACAAAACGGGAGTCCTTCTACCGATTTAAGGAGTCGTCAAATATTTTTGGAGGATGGTTTGAGCTTCACATTGTAGTAGACGATATTTCCTGTGCTCCCTGCTTAAAATACCTCCGGAGTATTATAAATATTTTTTTTCTACATGAACTATGTTAAATTAACAAGAAATATCCTGTTAAATTTGCATGAGATAATAAGGCTGATAGTGTTGTTTTAAAAGAAATGCATGTTAATTTAACCGAAAGTTATGCTAAATTAACCGAGAGTCATGTTAATTTAACCGAAAGTCATGTTAATTTAACCGAGAGTCATGTTAATTTAACCGAAGGTCGTGTTAATTTAACATAGAGTCATGTTAATTTAACCGAAAGTCATGTTAATTTAACCGAAAGTTATGTTAATTTAACCGAAAGTTATGTTAATTTAACCGAAAGTTATGTTAATTTAACCGAAAGTCATGTTAATTTAACAGAGAGTCATGTTAATTTAACAGAGATTCATGTTAATTTAACCGAAAGTCGTGTTAACTTAACATAGAGTCATGTTAATTTAACAAGAAGTCAAGTTTTTCAAAATTAGATTCATGTTAAATTAACATGAGCGATAGTTTTGGAAAATAGTAACCTGAAAAAGTGTTAAAAGAGTGTTTATTTAACATGAAAATTATTCTGTGTGTACTTTTTCCTTATTGATATCAACTCAGTTGTAAATTCACGAAATTGTTTAACAATTAAAAATTTCTTGCTGCACAAGATATAATAGAAATTTGAACCTCTATGAAAAAAAAATTATTTAGGCACAATCAAAGCGCATTGTTTGTTTTAATATTTTTTTTTTTATGTGGCAAAATTTTATATATTTTTTTCTTTTTTGATATTAAAAGAAAATTTTTTAAAAATGAAAAATAATTGGTATAAAGTTAACAAAAAAAAGTAACTAAAATTTATTTACAAGCCATAACAAAGAACATAAACAATATTTCAATAACCACATTTGTATTTATTGTTTAACCTGTTTGTTTGCTACACGGCTAAAAATTTGAGGCTAAATTTTAAACTTTTTTTTGGCTACATATATGACCAAATCAAATTAAGCAAGACCATTTTTCAAGAAAATTTATGAAATTAAAAGTTCTTAAATCTCAAACCAAAAATGTCTTAAAATCGTTACCGTTCCGTTATCGTTTCGTTATCGTTTCGTTATCGTTTCGTTATCGTTTCGTTATCGTTTCGTTATCGTTTCGTTATCGTTTCGTTATCGTTTCGTTACCGTTTCGTTATCGTTTCGTTATCGTTTCGTTATCGTTTCGTTATCGTTTCGTTATCGTTTCGTTATCGTTTCGTTATCGTTTCGTTATCATTTCGTTATCGTTTCGTTATCGTTTCGTTATCGTTTCGTTATCGTTTCGTTATCGTTTCGTTATCGTTTCGTTATCGTTTCGTTATCGTTTCGTTATCGTTTCGTTATCGTTTCGTTATCGTTTCGTTATCGTTTCGTTATCGTTTCGTTATCGTTTCGTTATCGTTTCGTTATCGTTTCGTTATCGTTTCGTTATCGTTTCGTTATCGTTTCGTTATCGTTTCGTTATCGTTTCGTTATCGTTTCGTTATCGTTTCGTTATCGTTTCGTTATCGTTTCGTTATCGTTTCGTTATCGTTTCGTTACCGTTTCGTTATCGTTTCGTTATCGTTTCGTTACCGTTTCGTTATCGTTTCGTTATCGTTTCGTTACCGTTTCGTTATCGTTTGTGAAGAAAAAAAATTTTAAACTGGTTTTTCATTTAGATCTTAAATCCAAACCAAAAGAATTTGAAATTCTCTGTAGGTAATTCACAAGTTCGAAATAATGTAAAAAAAATTAAAATATAGCCTAATTTTTTTTGCCGTGTATTAAACATTTTTTCAATTGTTTCAATTGCTTTTGATTTTGTTTTCTTTTCCGTTTTTCGCATTACAAATTTCGTGCAGATTTTTCCGTTTTTGTGCTGACTAATACTTTTCTCGTTAAAAATTTGCTGAGCGCCTTTTTTGTGATTTTTATTTATTGAAATTTTTTTTATTATTTGGCATTGATTACTTTTGTTTGCACTTATGTGTGTGTGTGGTGCGCAAGTACATATTAATCCTGCTTAATTTTTTTATAGTTCGCATCCACCATACTTTAGGCTTTATTGTTTATACTCTTCCCGCGTCTGTTTTTGACAGTTTCATTTGGTCAATTTGTCTGCTTAGTCATGCGTTTGTTGTTATTTTTATTGTTTTTTGTATTTACATTGTAGGCATTTGATTGCATTTTTACAGCTCAGTTATTTAATAAAGCCAATTAAGTAATTTCAATTAAATAATGCGAACCTGAGCAAATTTTTTATGCTTCACTCATTTATACAAAACGTGATGTAGCGACCGCACATCCGTCCTCAGGGAAAGATAAAATTAAAAATTAAAAAAAAAAACCTGAAAAAAATTAAATTATATAGGTTGAAATAAAATAAAAAAAAAATATTTCAAAAAATACAACATAAAAGTAAATTATAAAAATTAAATAAAAAAATTTAAAAAAATTAAATAAAAAATTAAAAAAAATTAAAAAAAAATTAATAAAATAAATTTAAAAAAAATTTAAATTAGATAAGTTAAAATACAATAAAATAAAATGAAACGATAATAAAACAAAGCAAAAAAAATTAAATAAAATAAAAAAAATCAAATAAAATAGAAAAAAATGAAAAAAATGAAAAATCTAAATAAAATTACGGTAAAAAAATCAAAAATATATGTGTAATGAAAAAAAAAAATAAAAAAAAATAAAAACAAATAAATTAAAATGAAATAAAATAAAAAAATTAAAAATTAAATAAATTAAAAAAATAAAACACAAATAAAAACATTAAATAAAATATAAAAAAAAAAACATAAAAAAATAAGATAAAAAATTTAATTTAAATCAAATAAAGTAAAGCAAAAGAAAACTAAACTAAAAAGCAAATGAAAAAAGTTATAAGAAATTCAGATTATACTTCAAAAATACCTTTTTCACTGCCCGCAATAGCTTTCCACTTTAAAAGTTTTAACCTCACGCTATCGATTACTGCATTTCCCATTTCTTTATTTTATTTAACTTTATTTTATTTTGTTTTATTTTATTTTATTTTACTTTATTTTATTTTATTTTATTTTATTTTATTTTATTTTATTTTATTTTATTTTATTTTATTTTATTTTATTTTATTTTATTTTATTTTATTTTATTTTATTTTATTTTATTTTATTTTATTTTATTTTATTTTATTTTATTTTATTTTATTTTATTTTATTTTATTTTATTTTATTTTATTTTATTTTATTTTATTTTATTTTATTTTATTTTATTTTATTTTATTTTATTTTATTTTATTTTATTTTATTTTATTTTATTTTATTTTATTTTATTTTATTTTATTTTTTATTTTATTTTATTTTATTTCATT
>CAXKVI010000003.1:118825516-118893016 GCA_964058755.1 Campiglossa producta
TATCATTATCATTATCATTATCATTATCATTATCATTATCATTATCATTATCATTATCATTATCATTATCATTATCATTATCATTATCATTATCATTATCATTATCATTATCATTATCATTATCATTATCATTATCATTATCATTATCATTATCATTATCATTATCATTATCATTATCATTATCATTATCATTATCATTATCATTATCATTATCATTATCATTATCATTATCATTATCATTATCATTATCATTATCATTATCATTATCATTATCATTATCATTATCATTATCATTATCATTATCATTATCATTATCATTATCATTATCATTATCATTATCATTATCATTATCATTTTCATTATCATTATCATTATCATTATCATTATCATCATCATTATCATTATCATTATCATTATCATTATCATTATCATTATCATTATCATTATCATTATCATTATCATTATCATTATCAGTATCATTATCATTATCATTATCATTATCATTATCATTATCATTATCATTATCATTATCACTGTCATTATCATTATCATTATCATTATCATTATCATTATCATTATCATTATCATTATCATTATCATTATCATTATCATTATCATTATCATTATCATTATCATTATCATTATCATTATCATTATCATTATCATTATCATTATCATTAACATTATCATTAACATTATCATTATCATTATCAGTATCATTAACATTATCATTATCATTATCATTATCATTATCATTATCATTATCATTATCATTATCATTATCATTATCATTATCATTATCATTATCATTATCATTATCATTATCATTATCATTATCATTATCATTATCATTATCAATATCATTATCATTATCATTATCATTATCATTATCATTATCATTATCATTATCATTATCATTATCATTATCATTATCATTATCATTATCATTATCATTATCATTATCATTATCATTATCATTATCATTATCATTATCATTATCATTATCATTATCATTATCATTATCATTATCATTATCATTATCATTATCATTATCATTATCATTATCATTATCATTATCATTATCATTATCATTATCATTATCATTATCATTATCATTATCATTATCATTATCATTATCATTATCATTATCATTATCATTATCACTATCATTATCATTATCATTATCATTATCATTATCATTATCATTATCATTATCATTATCATTATCATTATCATTATCATTATCATCATCATTATCAGAATGCTCTGTAAATTTTTCTTCGCTCACGTCCCACAGTGCGCTGCACCGGTAAATCCGACAGCAATATACTTCATAATAAATGCTTGCACAAAACGAAGCAGCGCTGAAAAGCGGACACAGCAAATGTAGGAGAAACATTTTTAGAATTTTAATTAGCTGCAAAAGCGACCAACCAACAGCTTCTTACACAAAATAGCGCACAAAGTTCTCGGCTATCTGCATTATTTCAATTTCTATGTTTAACCGCTAACTCGTTTGTGTAGGTGTTATATGGAGCGCCGCTAAAAGAATAGCTTATTACTTCGTTTACGCGAGAGAATACGTAAAAATAAAAATTAATTTAATTTACATCAATTAGTGGCGTCCCAGCTTGGCCCACTTCAACATTAATCGGCCGCCAATCGACATTGAGTGGTCACGCAATTGGAGCGTGACATATTAAATCCCGGTTTTAGAAGTTGTTCTACGACTCGGTTTCTGTTTTAATTAATGTTTGTTGTTTGTGATGAGATTAAGGAAAGGAAAAGGATTTGTCTCAAGTTTGTAATGAGTTAGAGCTAATTAAGGTGGCTGTTGTTGTGGAAGCGAACGTGTTGGGCTTTTGTCGGGTAACGAATTTAGCTAAGTTTTTAATTTTGTTTAATTTAGCTTGAGTTGACGTGACTGTCTTCTGATGGCGCAGGGGGCTAGTCAAGCGTTTTAGCTGATAAATGTAAATGTGGATAGTATGCTTCATTTTCAGATGTTTTTGCTTAGGTGTTGCCACTTATGGCGGTTGATGAGGTTGCCACCTATTATTTTTTTTTTTTTTTTTTTCGAAAATCTATCTTTAAAAGTTTATGTTGGTAAGTAAGACTATGGGACAAAATCGAAAACACCAAGCAAGCTCGTTCACCCAGGTACTGTGATATTATAAGTAGTCGTCTTGTCTAGTACATTAGCGCTTCTAAGAGATATTTTGGTTATTTAAAGAGGTTGACATATTGCTCATATATGTTGCATACTTTTAGGCGCTTGTTTTCCATACAAATTCCATTAAGAAATACGAGCTGAAAAGCAGCAGAAATTGATGAGTAGGTATCGGAAAAATATGTGAGATCAAGCGCTTGAAAAAATTTTGGAAATTTTTTTGAAAAAATGGTTGGGTAAACTGTGGAAATTATGTTAGCATAATTTTAGGCGTTTGATTTTGACATGCATACTATTTTTCGAACTCTAGTGATGAGCCACATATAAGGAGAGCACATTTTTTTCCTTGAAATAAGCAATGTTATTTTGACATATTTAGGTCGTCGGGCTCACTTTATGTCACACCCAATTTGTAGGACACGTATATTCCTGAGAAAGTTGGGTGTTTCAGGGAAAGGAAGTCGGTCACAAAAATTTAGCCTGTTATTTATCAACAACCTTACGCCTATGGAGGCTCTCGTACTATCACTAATTTAGCCCTCTTTTAATAATTTGTGTCTAGTCATTACCAGCTCTGATAGGTTTTTTCTTTTCACCTTCTTTAAATGACTGCCTTTATTAACACATTTTTTTTTTTTTGCTGGCAGCTGAATATAACATTTTTAGTGCATAACTTCTAACTAGTTGTTTATGACACTTCCGCAATTCTTTACTCATTAGCATTGTCTCAGACAGAGTGCAGTCGTTTTTACCGTTACAACAGTTACCACAGTCATGCTTATGTCATTAAAGAGTTTTTAGTTGCCTTTTTAGCGAGTGTGTGGTGCTGATGAGCGTCAGCAAACAAAAACCGAAACAAGAAGTGTACCTTTTTTTTTATTCCGCAAAGAAAATGCTGTAAAATTTTGTAATCTCATGATTAGATTTTGCTAAATTAACGAGCCAATTAATAACTTGATATATTAGCTCTACAACAAAGCGCTTAATTTGAGGAGCATTTGTTGTGACTGTGAATGGATTAGTACTTATGTGAAAGTATTTTTAATGGTAGCCTTCGATCACACAGCTGTTAGAACGTTTCATACTTAGTTCTTGATATTTGCTGTACAAAATTAGTCACACTCTATGTTACCGTTGTAAGCTAGAACAAACTCCCTTAGGCTGTTGTAAAACGAAATCCGCTCAATTTGTCACGCTCAAACATTTATTTTCCATCATAGAGGTAAGTGCATCGCAATAAGGCGGCTCTTTTCTTCTTCTCGCAAACATGTTAATTTTTTTTCCTTTTTTTTTGCCTTGCGGTTTTTTATTTAGCTTCATCTTTTTAACTGTCATGCGATGAGCTGCGATTAGTATGGTAAATTCTCACACACAACTCATAATCATATTCAAACTCACATTTGTGCGCCCACAATTTTATTGTGAAAATAGTTGCTGTTTTTATACCCAGTCGTGGTTAGCACATAGATCTTGATATGGCATTTATTTGGCATCAAATAATATTTTATCGCATGATATTTTAGCATATTATATATAGCTGATAGGATACTATAAAGATGATGTGACTGATTTTAACGGGGCAAGTTCAATGTGACATCATATGATATATTATCGCCTGATATTATTTGCATGAAGTGAAATCAGAAATAAATGAATGGAAGCGCGATATATACAGCGCCATATATACAGAACCAAAGGGCCTCAGCAATTAAAAATGGATATATCAACCGCTTGCAATATCGTTGATACTCATCATATGATATCTCATCACATTACATGTCTTTGAGCAACTTGGCATCATATGATATTTCATAGCAGGACATATTTTCGCTTTGTTGAATGTAGTTAGCACCAAGGAGAATTACCAATGACTATCAGAATCGTATGTCACATCGCTGTTAATCACATGATATATCTATACCATCAATCGTATCTCACATCACGTCTAATCACACGATGTATCTATCTCATCACACGGCATGTCTTCTCATAGCATGATATATTCGAATTGTTTAATGTAGTTAGCACCAATGCAGTCAGAATTGTATGGCACATTTAATCACACGATATATCTATCCCATCACATGGCATGTCTTTGCACAACTTGGCATCATATGATAACTCATAGCATGACAAATTTTCGCATTGTTTAATGTAGGTAGCACCAATGGAGAATTACCAATGACTAGCAGAATCGTATGTCACATCACGGTTAATCACATAATATATCTATCTCATCACATGACATATCTTTGCACAACTTGTCATCATATGATATATCACAGCATGATATTTTTGCATTGTTTAATGTAGCTAGCACCAATGCAGAATTACCAATGACTATCAGAATCGTATGCCACATCACGGTTAATCACATGATATATCTATCTCATCACATGACATATCTTTGCACAACTTGTCATCATATGATATATCATAGCATGATATTTTTGCATTGTTTAATGTAGGTAGCACCAATGGAGAATTACCAATGACTAGCAGAATCGTATGTCACATCGCGATTAATCACATGATATATCTATCTCATCACATGACATATCTTTGCACAACTTGGCATCATATGATATATCATAGCATGATATTTGTGCATTGTTTAATGTAGGTAGCACCAATGGAGAATTACCAATGACTAGCAGAATCGTATGTCACATCGCGATTAATCACATGATATATCTATCTCATCACATGACATATCTTTGCACAACTTGGCATCATATGATATATCATAGCATGATATTTTTGCATTGTTTAATGTAGTTAGCATCAATGTGGAATTACCAATGACTATTAGAATCGTATCTCACATTACGGTTAATCATATGATATATCTATACCATCACATGACATGTCTTTTAACAACTTGGCATCATATGATATATCACAGCATGGTATTTTCGCATTTTTGAATGTAGGTATCACCAATGAAGAATTACCAATGACAATCAGAATCGTATGTCGTATTGCGGTTAATTACATGAAGTATCTATCTCATCTCAAGACATGTTTTTGCACAACTTGGCATCATATGATATATCATAGCATGATATTTTCGCATTGTTTAATGAAGGTAGCACCAAGGAGAATTACCAATGACTAGCAGAATCGTTTGTCACGTCGCAGTTAATCACATGATATATCTATCTCATCACATGACATGTCTTTTCACAACTTGGCATCATATGATATATCATAGCATGATATTTTTGCTTTATTTAATGTAGGTAGCACATCTTTAGTTATCACATGCTACATCGTCTTTGCACAATATGGCATCGTATGATATTTAATCACATGACATGCACACTGTTCTAATAAGGTCACTCAACCGCATGTAGATATCAATGAGTTATATATCTATCCCATCACATGACATGTCTGCTCATAACTTGGCATCATATGATATATCATAGCATGATATTTTCGAATTGAGAATGTAAGTAGAACCAATGCAGAATTACCAATGACTATCAGAATCGTATGCCACATTGCGCTTAATCACATGATATATCTATGGAAAATGTGACATCATGTGACATTACATCACATGATTTTTTATTATCTTTGCACAATATAGACAGAGTAAAGGCTTTCAGATCACATACTATCACATGCCATGTCCTGGCACAGCATGGCATCATATGATATTTAATCACATGATATACATACTATGTAGTATTAATAAGGTCATTTAACCGCATGTAGATATCAATCAGCCATTTATATAATAAAATTGACGCGCGACATAATTAGTACGCTCTCCAAGTAGCTGCTGCAACCGCATACACATTTCAATAATTTCATAAGCTTTATGTATTCACACAAAATAGATGTCAATAGGTCAGATTAGATCGTGTTTTTGCATATAAAACGCAAATAGATTTAAATGTTCTAATTTGCACAATGAATTGACGGCTGCATAGTAGAAAAAAAAAAAAAAAAAAAAAAAAAAAAGTAGATAAATACGATTTTGTATTCCATTCATAATTCAGCACAATAGAAATTTCTCATCACAACAATGCGAATGATTATCAAGCGATCAACAAATAAACTCGAATTGTTTGGCAAAGTTATTAAAGAGAGCGCATACAATTCTTTGTACTTTAACTGACACCATTTACTTACTTACGTGCCTTGCGGTGGCGTATGCGTAACCACGCAGACAAATGGCACACTTTCCAGTAAAGCATGCCTGCCAGTAAGAATAAGAATATTCAGCTTTGAATTTCTGTTCTGCAAGCTAACTATCATTTTGTCTACAAATTAAGCATTGCATTCTGAAAATTTTGTGCTTTTGCGTAATTTTTGTTGTTGTTGTTATTGTTGTTCTTCATAGACCGCAAGTCTTTTGTTGTTTTGCATTTACTGCTGTTATTGAAGAAAAGTTCACCAACTTTTTGATTGTCACCTATTCAAAGCGTAATTATTTGTTATGATGACTGTTTATGGTTGGTTGTCAACTCTATGTGGAGTGTAGTTGTATGTACATACATGTAGCATATGATAGTGTGCGTGACAGCATTGTATGTTATCTAGCAGTAAGTAGCGGTATTCTTAGCACCATAGCAAAGTAACGGTGGCATGTTCGGTTAATGTGAGCCATACAAAGTTGTAAATGACAATAAAATGACAAGAAAAGATAGAAGAAGTAAGTAAAGCGAATTCTTGGTGAGACTTTATATTTTATAGCCAGTTGCGGGTTTCGAAAAAAAAAAACAGAGTTATGTTACTACAATTTTTAAGCTTTCTTCAGCAACAATTTTCATGTTTGCAGGGGTGTCCAGGCTTTTGAACTCACTGTGCCATACAACAACAATTCCATAATTTTTACAGCAATATCGTTCCTGGAATCACACAAAATTATTTAGACTACAAAAAACAAACAACAAAATATAACTGAACATATGCATAAGGGTCAAAGGAGCCACTACGTGGATATGCCTGCTTTTTGTATAAGTTTTTGTTGGAGCCGATTTTTGTAGTATCCAGAATGAAGCTTGATACAAGTCACTTAGGAACTATTAAAGCTCAGCGGCGATGCAAATATTTGGGACAGGAAACGGGCCACTGACTACGAATAAAAACGTGACAGTGATGGGTTCCATGGCCATAAAAGGAACTGTGACATTGGACATGAAATAAACTATTACAGTGACAGGACCGGAGACCTTGAAAGGAACCGTGACATGAAAGGGAGTTGTGACAGTGACCGAATCAAGGATCAAGAAAGAAAGCGTAAGAAGGAAGAGATTAGAGAACATGAAAGGAACAGTGACAGTGACCGTACTATTAACGATGAAAGCAAAACGTGACAGTGACTAGATCGTTGATCATGAGAAAAAACGTGACACTGAACGAATCAAATGCAATGAAAGGAGTTGTGAAATTGACTATGACAGTGACTGGATTGGGAACCATGAAGGGAAGCGTGACATGAAAGGGAGCTGTGACAGTGACCGAATCAAGTATCAAGAAAGAAAGCGTAAGAAGGAAGAGATTAGAGAACATGAAAGGAACAGTGGCAGTGACCGTACTATTGACGATGATAGCAATCGTTACGGTGACTAGATCGTTGATCACGAGAAAAAACGTGACAATGAATGAAACAATGAACGAATCAAATGCAAAGAAAGGAGTTGTGGAAGGGTTCAGTTGAACGAAGAAAACTGTTACAATAAATGGATCTCTGGGCATGAAAACAATCGTGATCACTAGTGAGATAAGTAGCCATGAAAGAAATCGTGACAGTAGCCGGAGAGTAACCATGAAAGGAACAGTACAAGTTTTAGTGAACATAAAAGTAAATGTGACAGTGACAGAATCAGAGTACATGAGACGAATCGTGGCAGTAACCAGATGAATGAAAAAGGGACTAGATCTCAAAGTCAATGAAGTGATCACGATAATGAACGAAACAGTGAGCATAAAATGAACCTTAGCAGTAAGCGTGAAGATAGTAACAGTGATTGTGATATCGATCTTTATTTCTCAACTATTTTTACTACGTTGCCACCTTTTGGAAATAAATGTTTTATATAGCCACTGCTATCTCGGGAACGGTTGCGGATTTGGAACAAATTTCATGTTTGGCCAGGTATAGATAGTTTGCTTCATTCTACGACTTTCTACTTGGATGTTGCCACTTCGGGCGGTTTAGGTTGCCACCTGTCACGTTTTTTTTAATATTGAGCAAGATATGCCAATATGGGTAGCACAAGAAAGGTATTTTTCGGTCGTACATCAACGCAAATATTTTCAGCCAGGGTTGCCATGTAGGATTGCCACCTAACCTCATTTCATTTATGCCTTCGTATATCGACCAATAACTTAGGCACGACTAAAGCGATTTGGAAAAAAAAAATTGGCATAAAAATGGTATGCTCATTCCTTCTCCTAGGGTGTTGCCACTTTGGCCGCTTTATAGGGTTACCACCTATCTCGATTTTTTTAATATAGAGAATACGCCAATATGGGTATCAAATGAAAGGTATTTTCGGCAGTACACCAGCTAAGATATTATCAGGCAGGATTTCCATGTAGGGTTGCCACTAGGGATGTCATCCCGGGATCCCGGGATCCCGAAATCCCGGGATCCCGACCCTTTTTAAGCTCCCGAAAATCCCGGGATTGTGTTCCAGCAATCCCGGGATTTTCGGGATGTGAGAAAAATCCCTCTTGTATAGCAAAGAAACCACACTGAAATTTGGGTTAGCGTTTACAACACTATTGACGTAGAAATCAGCTGGTTTCATTGTTATTTTTGCGCGCATAATTGATTGATGAATAATAAGAATAATTAAATATGACTGAAAAGCCGTCCACTTCAGGTAAATATAGATATATTTATAACTTCGGTGAAGTGGAATACCTCGCACTCATCCATTTTTATACGAAGTATTTCATTTTCATTAAATAAAGAATCACTGTAATGAAATTGAAATTTATTTCGTACAGGTTTTGTTGCACATAAAACAAAGGCGGAAGAGGAGTCTTCCGTGTGGTTCTATTTTTTAGTTGCGCGCGACAACGACGAGTCAGCTCAGTGCAAAAAATGCAGTCAAATATTATTAACGAAAGGTGGCTCAACAAAAGGGCTGCACACGCATTTGAAAAAACATAATATTGTTGTGTGCCGTAAAACAAAAGCTCCAGAAGCCAATCCTGTACCTTGTAAACAGCAAAAGTTGCATAAATTTTTTAGTAATAAAACGGAGAGGAGTATGGAAGCTGTTTTAGCTAGGATGACGGCTGTTGATGGTTTTGCTTTTTCAGCTTTCACCAAATCACAAGATCTACGCGATGTAATGCGAGGTAATGGCTTCGATTTACCAAAATCCAGAAACACTATACAAAGTATTGTACTCAACTATTACGAAAATATTAGAGTAGGATTTTTACATGAAATTGAAAAGCTCGTAAAAGAAGGTGAAAAATTTTGCGTAGTTTTTGACGAATGGACATCTGTGTCAAACAAACATTTTATGAACGTTAATATCTTTGCGGCATCTAAATTTTGGAACTTGGGTCTTGTGCGATTCCGAAGTTCAATGACAGCTGAAATGTGTATCGAACATTTGGTGGAACGCTTGAGTGAATTCAAAATTGATATGGAAAATGATGTTATAGCTATCACAACAGACGGCGCAAGCACTATGAAGAAAGTTGGCAGGCTCATAAAGCCTCATCATAGCAGTTATGCTTTGCCCACGGACTTCAACTGGCCGTCATTGATGTGTTATATAAACCCGCATTAAAACAGTCTAGCAAAAGTAAGTTATCAAAGCATTAGTGTTATCCAGATCTTTTACGGTTGTCAATAGTGACTACACAGCATTGTGTATATTAGACTGGGCCAAAAAATAAAAATTTTGTTTTTTCAAAAATTATATTGATTTTCTTTTTGAGAAAGGTGGAAAAAAATTATTATAATTTTTTCAGATTTTTAAATTAAACTCTAGAGGTCTAACATCGTTAGTTTAGATTTTACAGACTTTACCTCATACTTGGTATAAAAACGACAAACCATTGTTGTAAAACACCATTAATCTGAACATATTTTCCAAGGAAATCGAATTTCCTACAAAAGCTGCGATAGACCCCAATTTTCTCAGACTAGCCGTTTTCTAGTATTATAGTCTCAAACATCGGCATGTTTTTTTGATTTTTCGATTTTGCTTTGAAAATTTGTCAAAAATGAAAAAATCAACATGGAATAAAGCTAAATACATATTCCTTAGGGGAAATTGGCTGCCGAATCCGAATTCGATAACAGAATTCAACAACGAGGTTGGGCCCTAACCTTGCAAAAAGGATCAATATTATTTTGTGATGGTTTTGTCAGGTTAGAGAAAAACTGCAACCTGTTAGGCTTATTCTGATCACGGATTTGGATTAGGATTTGGCTCGCCAAAATACATGAAAATTAATATATTGAGTTCACAGATCCGTCAACTTTTTGTTTTTTTGTGGCTGTGCCATTTGAAGGCTGTAAAACTACACCTTCCAGAGAAAGCATATATTAAGCAAAAATATGTTTAAACGTATATGAAAAATTTATATTTTTGGTTATGAGATTGATCATATAATGATAATTAGTCATGTAGAATATTAATAAACAAAATTTAGTAAACAAATTGGATCAAAATCCTCAAAAAAAAAGACCGAAATATGATTTTTTTAACTTTGATACTAAATAAGTTTTGAAAGAGTAACTTTACATAAAAAAGTCCTTTAACAATTTTTGAAGCCCATTAAATTTCCTATTGATATTTATAGACGAAGACACCGATTCGGAAGAGGAGTCAGATGACGAAGATGAAGACGGGTTAAAAATCTGCGAGAGTGACGATTTTTCTGTGTGCACGGACAAATTTAGTTTTAACAATATAATTTCCAAAGTCAGAACGGTTGTACGAGCTTTTAGAAAATCACCAACGAAAAACGAAGTTCTGCAACGCTATGTACTAGCTGAGCATGGTAAAGAACTCAAATTATTGTTAGACTGCAGAACGCGATGGAGCAGTCTGTTAGACATGTTACAACGATTCAGTCTTTTAAAGAATTGTATACAAAAAGCCGCAATTGATTTCAAGCTCACTTTCCTTAAAGAAAGTGAGCTTGAAATCATTGAAAGAGTTACATTTATTTTGAAACCAATTAAGGTAACGGTAGAAGCATTATGTAGCCGTGATATGGATTTGCACAAGGCCGATATTGCTTTGCATTTTATGTTGGAGGAAATTAAAACAGATGGCTCAAATTTAAGTGCTATTATGCATGACAAATTAGTAGAAAGGATAAAGCAGCGGCGCACTAGGTTTTCGGACGTTTTTAATTTTTTGACCGATCCCAGTAGTTTTTTTAAAAATAAGTACGCATTCGGTGAAAGCTTATCTATGGGCACTGTAAAAGAGGAGTTAAAGCAAATACTTTTACTAAGTCAAGCTTCCACCGATGTCGAAAATAATGAAACGGAAGAAATAATTATAAGCGAGCCCACAGATTTAAAAGCAAAATTAAATAACCTTTTAATGAAAAGTACACAAACTTGTCCCAATAAAAAAAAATATGGTATGGCTTTACAATTATCTAAAGAAATAGACTTGTTCTCTAATGGGGGAGAGAAAGGCATGTTTTTGAAAAAAGCTTATAAATATTTGTCTGCAATTCAGCCCACAAGTGTTGAGGCGGAAAGATGCTTTTCAACGGCGGGCTACATTTGCAATAAGTTCAGGTCAAGACTCGCAGACAAAACATTAAACGCTTTAATAGTTTTAAGATCATTTTTTAAAAGCAATGTTTAAAAATTAGAGGAAGAACCCAGCCAGCAAAATTATCGTAAACGAGTTCGTAAATGGATGTTTTATCGAAGAAAACTCTAATAAAATATCGCTTACGAATACTTTTTCGATTCGCATACGAATACTGTTTCGCTTTAAAATGTTTTTTGCCCTCGAGGCTTCGTAAATGTATCGAAGAAGCACTCGCTTACAGCCTAACCTAATATAAACGCACGGACTGAATTTGTCGCACGAACATGCACGACGTTTTTGCTGCTAACCGAAACAAATGTGCGTGCGTGAGTAGCTGGTTGTCACAGCTGTGCAATCAAATTGAAGAATTACATGTCAACGACGTGCGCTCTGAGAGTTTACGTCAAATCGAAATGTCACGCAAAACAAAAATTGAAAATTGAGTTAGGTTTTTTTAGGCAGTGCGTTCAAATTCGGCTACTCCCATACAAGTTGTATGTGCATGAGACATTTTTGACAGAAAACTCAGTCCGTGCGTTTATATTAGGTTAGGCTGTTATGAATCTCTATACGTCCGTTTTTTGATCATAAACGTACTTCGTATTTTCAAAATATTGAATTTGAAATTTAAATTTTTATTTTTTTTGACAAAATAAAAAAAGCTTGTGTTTTTAGTTGTTGCTGATTCGAGAATAGCTCGTAAAACGCAATGTTCGTAAAATGTAAGGTATCTTGCTGGCTGGGAAGAGGCGCGCTGAATGTACCAAATTTTTTTTTACTTTTTAATTAATACTTACCATTATTAAACTGTTTAATACATTTATATTAATGTAGGAGTTCAACTACAAAAAAAAAGAATACTTAATATGTTAATATTATTAACTGACAACCTCTTCCCACTGGTGGGGGGAATTGGTTCAGCTTGTTGAATTAAAATCAACTTATTTGAGTGCGTTTGTAAGACGAACTAGTTTATTAAAATAGCATACTGATTATTTATAGTTATAGTTTTACATATTGAAATGAAAAATGAAAAATGAAATACATTAAAAGTAAATAAAAAATATAAGGGATAAATAAATTTAATTAATTTTATTTGTTATTTATTTAAAAATTGACAGTTTCACAAACATTTTCTCCAGTCTTTTTGAAGCAAACCTGTTAGAAATAACGAATCCCTAATCCCGGGACTAATCCCGGGATCCCGGGATTTGTAAAAGCATATCCCGAAAATCCCGGGACGGCCAAAACCCGAAAAATTGACATCCCTAGTTGCCACCCAGCCCCATTTTATATATTCCTTCGTATATCGTCCAATATCTTCGGAACGGCTGAAGGGATTTCGATAAAACTTGGCATATAAATAGTATGCTTCATTCTAGCACTTTATACTTGGGTGTTGCCACTTTGGGCGGTTTACAGCGTTGCCACCTGTATCAATTTATTTTAAATATTCAACAAAATATGTCAATATGGATATGAAATGAAAGGTATTTTGGGCCGTATACCAACGAAAATATTTTACAGCAGGGTTGCCACCTAACGGCAATTTATTTATTCCTTCATCTGTATATCGACTAATATCTCGGGAACTGCTGAAGCGATGTGGATCAAATTTGGCATATAGAAAGTATGCTTCATTCTAAGGCTTTATACTTGGGTGTTGCCACTATGGGCGGTTTACAGCGTTGCCACCTGTATCAATTTATTTTAAATATTCAACAAAATATGTCAATATGGGTATCAAATGAAAAGTGTTTTAGGCCGTATACCAACGAAAATATTTTCCAGCAGGGTTGCCACCTAACGGCAATTTATTTATTCCTTCATCTGTATATCGACTAATATCTCGGGAAATGCTGAAGCGATGTGGATCAAATTTGGCATATAGATAGTATGTTTCATTCTAAGGCTTTATACTTGGTTGTGGCCACTTTGGGCAGTTTACACCGTTGCCACCTGCATCAATTTATTTTAAATATTCAGCAAAATATGCCAATATGGGTATCAAATGAAAGGTGTTTAAGGCCGTATACAAACGAGAATATTTTCCAGCAAGGTTGCCACCCTGCTAATATCAGTTCATACAAATCTTGAAACATATTGAAAATAAGTAAATTTTGTACCTACCTACCGAAGTTTCCTTTGGGTTGTTAGCTGATTTATTTCTCTGAAAAAGAAAAAAAATTGGAAAAAATATTTAAATGAACGTGAACTTAGTGAAATTATGATAGTACTAACTTTAATGAGGGGTGCATCCGCATGACACTTGAACCTCAAACCAATTTTTGCTTCACACAATCAGCGCAGCTAACTATATATGTTAGGGTAGACCCATCTATCTTCCCAGCAAATAAATTTCAAATTCGACACTTTCGCTCATCAAGACAAAAAAAAAAGTTGTACTTCACATCACTATGTGACTAATTGTAGTTACATGTCTTTGTTACTATTGCTAGCTAATTTGTTTGCTACCTAAGGCTTTTTCTATATACAAAAAAGAAACTGCGACAATTGCGGTTTCTTTACGGTAATTAAACTACCTTTTCTTAAATTTCTTTCATTTCTCACTTCTTTTTTTCTCGCCTTATTTAAATACTCCGTTTTCGAAAAAAAAATTCTACCAACAATAACAAAAAAACTAACAGTAAATTATGCATACCAATATTTGTGGTCAATTGCCGCTAGAGTTCTCACAACAAATTTTCACCACACCAACATAAAACGCAGCTCATGGACAGTTATTGTCTCTATTGCTAGTCGTGTGAATGTTTCAAAAAAACTGAAATAGAGATAAGCGCAACTCTTCTATTACCTCTTCAGACCACACTACGTTTTTTGCTCAATAGACTAATTTTTACGCTCACTTAACTCAAACACAAACAAAAACTAGCTCCACGGACTCACTGCTGCTCTAAATGCATTTTCTTTTGACCATTAATCAGTAGTCATCCAAGCGGCTATTTATAAATGTCTTGACATATACCAGCTGGTGATGTTGTTAAATATAAGAACAAGAAGAAGCGATAGCTGTCACATTTATGCATTTGAAATGTCAGTGGAAAAACCGTAGACTAGATAACTCATTGTATGAGTATAGTATGCTAATCGTGTGAAAATGTCGACTGACAATTTAAATGACCACAAAGTAAGGTGAAAACAAAAAAAATAAAAAACAACAACAAAGCAACCGAAAGACAATTTGACATAGTAACATAATAATCAACAACTGATTTGTATACAGTAGAGATGGAAAACTTCAAAGCTGGGATGCATTCAAAAGGTTAAAAAGGTTGCCAAATTTTTAGAAATCATTTTATCTGTACAGTTTTGATTATTAAGGTTGAGATGTCAAATGAAAGTCTAAAGATGTAAAATATGTGAAGTTAACTTCTTAAGCGGCAATGCAAAGTTTTTATGGAGAGTGAAATTAGATTTAAAAAAATAGTGGCAACAGTGTTCGGACTTCAAGCAAAGAATAGTGGCAACGGACTTGAATGAACAAATTTATTGTCTATAGCTCGACAACACCTAAAGCGATTTGGTTCAAATTTGGGTTATTTGTAGAAACTATGCTTCACTCTAGGTTTTTCTACTTGGGTGTTGCAACAACGGGCGGTTTACAGAGTTGCCACCTATCTCAATTTTTTTTTAAATATTGCGCAAGATATGCCAATATGGATATCAAATGAAAGGTATGTTCGACCGTATGCAAACTAAGACGTTTTCAGGCAGCGTCGCGACCTAGAGTTGCCACCTAACCCCATTTTGTTTATTCCTTCGTATATCGAACAATATCTCGGAAACTGCTGAAGCTATTTTGACCAAATTTGGCATATTTGGCTTCATTCTAAGAGTGTCTACTTGAGTGCTGTCACATCGTGTGGTTAACAGGGTTGCCACCTGTCTAATTTTTTTTTTTTTTTTCAATTATTCCACAAGATATGCCAATCTGGGTAGCAAAAGAAAGATATTTTTGGCCCTATTCCAACTAAGATATTTTCAAGCAGGGTTGCCACCTAGGTTAGCCACCACCCAATCCCATTTTATTAATTCCTTCGTATGTCGAACAATATCTTGGAAACTGCTAAGACTTTCTACTTGAGTTTTACCGCTTTGGGCCGTTTGCAGAGTTGCCACCTGTCCTAATTTCTTTCAAATATTAAGCAAAATATTCCAATTTGGATATCAAATGAGTGTGACTTTCGACAATATACCAACGAAGATATTTTCAGGCAGCGTTGCCACCTAACGCCAATTTATTTATTCCTTCGTTCGCATATCGACCAAAATCTCGGGAACACATTGACCGTGGAGTAGTTTTCTGGGTGGCCACCCATCGATGTTGTTTTTTGAATATTATTTAAATGAAAATTTAAATGAAAATTTAAATGAAATTAAAACCTTTTTTTTTGAAACAGTGCTGCCAGATTTTTTTTTTTTTTTCTAGAAAAAACTAACTCTTTTACAAACAAAGTCAAAACTGCGGATATAAGAAGTTTTTTTTTTTATTTATCACTTTTTTCACAGTGTTGCCAGATGATATTTTTGTATTCGAAACTTCAAAACTCGTTTAGAGTTAAAAAAAATCGGGAAATATATTTTAGTCTATTGCTTTAAATTTGAAAACTAAAACAAAAAATTGGTTTCTTTGAAAAAACGTCAATCGACAGCATGGCAATGGAAAGAGTGCTGCCAGATTTTTTTCTTTCGAAAAACTTTTCTAGACAAAACTACTTTGGTCACAAAAAAGGCTCCCAAAAACTTGAATCTAAAGCATGAAAATGGAAGCAGCGCTGCCAGATTTTTTCAACAAGTTTAATGTTTTTGAGTTGCCACATAATTATTTTATTTTCAAAACTTTAAAATTTTTATTTTAAGTTAGAAAAGTTGGGAAATATATTTTAATTAAAAAAGTGAAAATAAATGGTTTTGTTTAAAAAAAGCCTTAATCTGCAGCTGGAAATAACAACAGTGATGCCATATTTTTTATTTTTTTTTTTTATTGTTTAGATAAAAAATTTTTTTTTACAAAAATTTAAAAATAGAAGAAGCAAGATTTTTTAAAATTTGCCACATTTTCACTGTGTTGCCAGATATTTTTTTTATAATTCAAAATTTTAAATTTTTTAAGAGTTCGAAAAAAACTTTAATTGGCAGCATAGAAATGGAAAAAGTGCTGCTAGACTCTTTTTTTACTAATTTTTCTAGATAACTTTTTTACCAAAAATACCTCCAATAACTTTAATATGAAGCGTGAAAATGGATGCAGTGCTGCCAGATTTTTTCAAAAAGTTTTTCTATTTAGATAAAACTAATTTTTTGGAGTTGCCAGATAATAATTTAATTTTAAAAATTTTAAAAATTTTTAAATTTGTGTATAGTTGAAAAAATTGGGAAATATATTAAAATAAAAAAATTAAAATAAAAAGTTTTATTAAAAAAAAGCTTTAATCAAGCAGCTGGAAATAAAAAGAGTGATGCCATATTTTTTGCATTGTTTAGATAAAACCTCTTTTCTTACAAAAATCTAAAAATAGTAGAAGCAAGAAGATTTTTTAAAATTTGGTACTTTTTTCACTGTGTTGCCAGATAATTTTGTTTTATATTCGAAATTTTAAAATTGTTTCGAAAAATCGTAAAAATATATTTGAATCTATTATTTTAAATCTAGAAGCTAAAACACAAAAATGGGTTGAGTTAAAAAAAATGTAATTGGCAGCATGGAAATGGATGTAGCGCTGCCAGATTTTTTTCGATTAATTTTTCTAAATTCAAAGTTTTAAAATTGGTTTAGATTTCGAAAAATCTGCAAATATGTTTAATCTAGTAGTTAAAACCTAAACAAAAAAAATTCAAAAAAAAAACTTTGAAATTCAATTTGAATAGTATGGCAACACTGTTTGAAACACATAACCTCACCAAGAGCTATTTTGAAAAAATTGTTATAAAATGTCAACCACGTAGAACCAAATACCTCGTTTGTTCATTCAATAAATGTCAAAATATTGAAAGCAATACAAGTTCAATGAGCGTTAAACAAAAGAAGAAAAAAAATCAGGCAAATGTGGTGCAAGAGCACACCAACTAGAGACGAATACCGCACTCCAAAAATGTTGCCGCTTTGTTCTTTTTCTTTTTCTTTTTGAAACATTTGAGCTACATAAAAGTTAAAATGAGCAGTAAACGTGGCAAGGCAACACATAAACAACAACACGACGTAGGTACCGCTACACACGCAACAACATAATATTATTGTTTAATAGAACAGAACGAATTGTGTGGCACGTTGCAAGTTGCAAGCAATGTTTGCGCACGATTTGTGGCAAAGAAAGAAAACGTCACAGCAGTTGCTTCAACGTCAAGGCAACAAGCAGTGAGTGCACCAAACACACACACACACACACACACACACGTCGATTTGCCATGAAGATGATTCATGTAGCCAAAAAACCTTGATACGCGTTAGAACGATGCGGTAAACCATGCACAGTAATGAGCAAATGTGCAGCCGACTGGAAAAAGAGTGGCAAGCAAAAAAATGTAGCAATAACAATATTATTTACAACAACAATATTTTTGATGTTATTGCCAATAATATTGGAAGCGAAAATATGCACAAAAAGTGGCAGTAAACGAATTTTTTGAATATGCTATATGTACATTAGGGGGATTAAAGGATTAATAAAATTAATTACTTTCAAAAAAAAAATTTATTTTGGCTAAAAAAAGTTTTTTTTTAGTTGGATATCTCAAATTTTTTTTTTTTTTTTTTTTAATAATAAAATTTCATCGAAATATTAAGCGAAAAAAAATATATTTAGAAATTTGAGCAGCCTAATGTGTATATGCTCTAATATTTGCAATACTGTAACTATGACAACACAAATTTTTGCTCATGTTACTTGAAATCAAAGCAATTTTGTTGGCAAAGAAAATGCATTCCTTGCTAAAGCAGAAAATTGCAATCAAATTGGGCCAAATAAATACCTTCAGACGTTGGTTAAGCGTTGAAAATATTTTATGAATTTGTGCTTGTAACTGGAACAAATTGTCAATGCATTATGATGGTTAATGAAAATTTAGAAAGGTAATAAGGGAGAAAATACTTGAATGAAAATATGCACAACGCAAGCATTTTTGTGTATCAAAATGCTACTAGAAAGCTGTCAAGTCAAATTTTTTTAAAGCGAAGGAAATTTATTATTTTTTTTTTCTTATTTTATTCAATTTTTTTTTTTTTTTTATTCAAATTTATCTTATAGTTTTTTTTTAATTTTTTTTTTCTTTTTTTCATTTTTTTTTTGTATTTTTTTTTTTTTGCAAATTAATTTTTATTTTTTTTATTTAATTTTGTTTTATTTTTTTTTTTTTTTATTTTTTTTTTTTATTTTTATTTTTTTTTGTTGATTTATATTTGATTTTTTTTTTATTTACTTTAATTTTTTTATTGTATTGTTATTTATTTTTATATTTTTTATTTAATTTTTTTTTATTTTTTTTTTTTATTTATTTTTTTTTTTTATTTTTTTTTTTTGTTGATTTATATTTGATTTTTTTTTTATTTACTTTAATTTTTTTATTGTATTTTTTTTTTTTTGTTGATTGATTTTTCTATGATGCTATTTTTTTTTTCGAAGGAATGTTTTTTTTTTCTTTTTTCTTATTTTATTCTATTTTGTTTTTTTTTTTATTCAAATTTATCTTATAGTTTTTTTTTAATTTTTTTTTTTCTTTTTTTCATTTTTTTTTTTTTTTGGTTTTTTTTTTTGCAAATTTATTTTTATTTTTTTTTATTAAATTTTTTTTTTATTTTATTGTATTTTTTTATTTTTCTTTGTTTAATTTTGTTTTATTTTTTTTTTATTTTTATTTTTTTTTATTGATTTATATTTTATTTTTTTTTATTTACTTTAATTTTTTTATTGTATTGTATTTCATTATTTTATAGTATTTTTTTTTTTTTGATTGATTTTTCTATGATGCTATTTTTTTCGATTTTTATTTTTTTTTAATTATTTCATTTTATTTTATTGTATTATATTTTTTTTTATTATATCTCAAAATCGATTCAAGAGATTTGGATCAAATTCGGCATATACATAGATAGTATGTTGCATTCTAACACTTTTCACCTAGTGTTGCCACATTGAGAGGTTTACAGGGTTGCCACTTGTCCCAATTTATTTTAAATATTGAGCTAAATATGCCAATATGGGTATCGAATTAAATGTATTTGAGAACATCTTCATCCAACTAAGATATTTTCAGACAGGGTTGCCACCTAATACCATTTTATTTATTCCTTCGTGTCTCGACCAATATCTCACAAAAGTCTGCAGAGATATGGATCAAATTTGGCATATATATAGATAGTATGCTTCATTCTAAAATTTTCAACTTGGGTGTTGCCACTTCGGCCGAGTTACAGGGTTGCCACCTATATATATTTTTTTTTAAATACTGGGCAAAATATGTCAATATGGTTATCAAATGAAAGGGTATTGTCTGCCATATTCCAAGTAAGATATTTTTAGGTAGGGTTGCCACCTAACTCCATTTTATTTATTCCTTCGTATATCGACCGATATCTCAGGAAGCGCTAAAGCGATTTGAATCAAATTTGCCATATAGTTAATTTGCTTCATTCTAAGACGTTCAACTTGGGTGTTGCCACCTTTTCCGATTTGTTATAAATATTTAGCAAAATATGCCAATATGGGTATCAAGCGAAAGGTGTGGTCGACCATATATAAACGAAGATATTTTCAGGCAGGGTTGCCACTTAACAACTAATTTTTCCTTAATTTATATATCTATGAAAATCTCCCCCTTTTTGCACTATCTTGATCCCAATTAGTCATCAAAATTATAACATCAACTCAAGCAAGCAAGTCTGCACACACAGCGTCTCCATTTTCATGACTGATGTTGGATTTTTCTTCTGCTCACAAGCGCAGTGCAATTTTTTTTGGTTTTCTTAGCTCTTCTATCAAATAATATCTTTAAAAATTGCGCTTACAAGAATTTAAGCTTATTCCTACGACCAAAGTTGAAATGTCAGTTAAATATGCCCAACGCCTCTTTGATTAAGAGCAGCGATTGACGTAAGGCCTCAGCAAAATGAGCATGCGAGTACTCAAACACATCAAGTAAGCTAATAAGTGTGTTTTCAAACCCACCATACAATTTTCGCAGCAGCAAAGCATACAAAACTTTTATAATCCAGACAATTGCTGATTATACGTTTGTATACAAACTAATTATGCGCTTTTTGTTTCAAACACGCTTGAAGCATAAAAGTGAGAAAATTTTTTTTTTTTTTTTTTTTTTTTTTTTTTTTTTTTTTTATATAAAAACTTTATTAACAAAGACAATTGATTGTACAATAAATACAAGCATATATCTGAGCATTTTCTTTAAATTTTTTAAGCTGAACGTGAGCATCGCAAGAGCAGACATCACAATTTCATGCGAAAATTGACAACAACAAAGTTAAACATGTATTTGTAAATGAGCAATGAGGAAAGACAGAGCAAACGAGCTGTAGGTGATGAGATGCTGTATATGTGAGATAAAGGGGGGGTTGGAGCAGAAAGGGATGCACATAGGGGCATACAACTTTGTGCATTTAACTAAAGTTTGAGACAACTTATCAACAGCAAAGAAATGAAATAAAAACGCAATGAGGAAGTAAAATGGAAGTGACAAAAAAAAAAAAAAATTCTTCACACACTCCTTCACATCTTATATGGGCACTCATGCCCTCAAGTATATGAGAACTCACGTTCATCTATGCAATACTCATAATATGAATCGCATTTAAGTACAAGAAGAAGTATCACACAAGCTCACTCACAGCACAGACGACGCGCACTTAGCGACTGGGAGGCTGTGGCAACATAACTCGCTACTAAATGGCGTTGCCGTGAATTGAAGCTCAAAAGTGTATATAATATTTCTTGCAAAGACTGTAAGAGGGCAATGAAAAAAAGTAGTAAATTTCTTCAAGTGTGCATAACAAAAACAACAAACAAACAAAGATGCAACGTATGGGACATGCATCTCGTGCGCACTGCTCATGCACCCGATACTAACGATGCTCATAAGTGTCAGGAGACAGTCTAAAGAGTTCAAAATGAGTAACAAGGCAACATACATATGTATGTAGGTAAGTGCTTGAGGGTAAAAGGTAGAGGGTATGAGTGCAAAAGGAGTGTGGGTGCCTTTAAACGTGCAACAAGTTCTACAAACAATGCATCATAACTCAACGCGTAAATGCGCCACTGACACAAAGTGCGATCGTTAAGCGTAGCAGACACACACACACACACACACACCCGTGCACACTGGAAGTGCAAATTGGCACACGCATGCACTTGCACTTCAAACTGCACGTAATGAAGTTGTTGCGAGCGAGGTAAGTGTGTCGGGAAATAATAATCAGAGAGGGGTTGGAGTAAAAAATAATTCGACTTTTTTTTTTTTAATTTTTGAAGTTTACTGCTTAGGCGGTGATGGAAAGTTTTTGTGGAGTATGAAGTTTGAATGAAAAAATAGTGGCAACAGTGTTCGGACTTGTGGCTAGGAATAGTGGCAACGGAGGTGAATATTTTATACGTCGAAATTTCAGGAACTGCTCAAACGATTTGGGTGAAATTTGGCATATAGAGGGTATGCTTCATTCTGAGTGTTGCCACTTCGGG
This sequence comes from Campiglossa producta, assembly GCA_964058755.1. NCBI lineage: Eukaryota > Metazoa > Arthropoda > Insecta > Diptera > Tephritidae > Campiglossa > Campiglossa producta. The sequence continues at coordinate 118,848,163 of CAXKVI010000003.1, forward strand.
CTGTTTACAGGGTTGCCACCTATCTCAATTTTTTTTTTAAAATTGAGCAATATCTTTAAATATGGACATGAAATAAAAAATATATTTTGCTGTATTCCAAAGAAGATATTTTCAGACAGGGTTGCCACCTACTCCCATTTTATTTATTCCTACGTATTAGCGACCAATACCTCTGTAACCGTTGAAGCGATTTGGTTCAAATTTGTCTTTTAGATAGTATGCTTTATTCTAAAACTTTCTACTTGAGCGTTGCCACTTTAGGCTTTATACAGGGTTGCCACCTGTCCCAATTTGTTTTATATATTAAGCAAAATATGCCAATATGGGTATCAAATGAAAGGTATTTTCGGCCATATACCAACGAAGATATTTCCAGGCAGGGTTGCTGCACAGGGTTGCCACCTAACTAAATTTTATTTATTCCTTCGTATATCGGACAATATCTCTAGAACAGCTGGAGCGATTTGTATCAAATTTGGCGTATAGATAGTATGCTTCATTCTAAGGTTTTCTACTTGAGTGTTGCCACTTTGGACGATTAACAGGGTTGCTACCTGTCTCAATTTGTTTTAAAGATAGAACAATTTGTGCCAATATGGGTATCAAATGAAACGTATTTTTGGCCATATACCAACGAAGATATTTCCGGGCAGGGTTGCTGCATAGGGTTGCCACCTAAACCCATTTTATTTAATCATGCGTGTTATCGACCAATACTTCGGGAACATCTAAAACGTTTTGGGTCAAATTTGTCCTGTAGATAGTATGCTTCGTCCTCAGACTTTCTACTTGGGTGTTGCCACTTTGGAAATTTTACATGGTTGCCACCTGTCCCAATTTTTTTAGATATAGAACAAAATATGCCAATGTGGATATCAAATGAAAGGGATTTTCTATGGTATTCCAACGAAGATATTTAAAGGAAGGGTTGCTGCACAGGGTTGCCACCAAACCTCTCAATATCACGGGAACGGCTAAAGAGCTTTGTATTAATATTGGCATAGAGATAGTATGCTTCGTCCTAAGACTTTCTACTTGGGTGTTGCCACTTTGGAATTTTTACAAGGTTGCCACCTGTCTAAATTTTTTTAAATGTGGAGCAAAATATGCCAATATGGGTATTAAATGAACAGTATTTTCGGCCATATATCAACGAAGGTGTTTTCAGGCAGAGTTGCCACCTAGGGTTGTCACTTACCGGTACCGCCCACTTTTATGGGAGGCATTTTAGAAAATTCGACTGATTACAGTAGAACGATGATATTTGGCACAAATATTGTTATTTTTGGGAGTATACCTGATGAAATTGGATAAAATCGCCCACCAAGCACGCCCACTTTCCCTTGTGGCCACAAAATTGTTGAAAATGGCTATTCAGGAAATCAGAAAACGTTTAAGCTATGGATTTCTCCATTTTAAATTCCCAAAAAAACTTAAAAAATATTTAACAAGCCGTTAAAAAGAAAAAGTTTCATAAACTATCTATTACAATTAGTGACAATAAAGATAGTACAAAAAAAAGTTGATTACATGACAGAAGGAGCAAAAAAAAACATTCACAAGCTATAAAGTAAAGTGAAAGATATAGAATAACGGGTTCAAAAAGTCATAAAAAATGCATTGTTCAAAAAAGCGACAATGTATGTAAATATGGCAATAAAATTTTTTTTTTTCGCGAAAATAAAGCAATTGACAAAAGAAAAGAAACTAGCCAAAGTCTTAAAAAAATACAAAAAAAAAATTTCGAAGTAGAAGAAAGGTGAAAATGATGCGTACGAGTTAGCAATAAATAAAGCAATTAAAAAGCAGCTGCAACAAAAACAACAATTACATCAGTTATGTAGGCCTGTGACAATGCTCTAAGCAAAACTAAGAAAGTAGAAAATGTACAAATTAAAAATATAAAACAACAATAAAAAATGTAGATTGCAAATCACACGCACAAATACTAATTTTATGCTGCCTGCAAGCTAGTTTTGTACTTAATCGAGCGAAAGAAAGAAAAAAAAAAAAAAAAAAAAAAAAAAAAAAAAAAAAATACAACTAAGTGCAAGGAAGGGTTAATGGAACCTAGAGTAGTTTGTGCAAATAAAAAGTAACAAAAAAAACCTGAGAAAAAGTACATTAATAACAAAATAGAAAATATGCAAAGGAATAAAGTTCATAAGCCCATCTGACGCATGCAGATGGGCAGAAAAAGAAATTTGTTGTTTTAGCAAAAAACTTGAAAGAAATCAAGTCAATGCGATTAAAAAGTCAAAGGTGAAACTTTCAAGTATTTGTATGCAGGCCAAGTCATACTAAAAGCAAAAAAAAAAAAAAAATTTCCAACAGTTATTATGACAACAAATTTACAAGACAAAAAAATCTTAAGACTTGGCAGAGCAGTTCACAAGCAATTGAGCTGCAATTCAAGATTGGAAATTACTTTTTGTCATTTTTTTTTCACCGAGAATCGAGCTCACTATATTTGACTGCTGAGCGCAGGTGTCTACCATGATGCCATCGTATACTTATGCTTACCAGCACCTAATTACGGCTTTGTTCTATGTCACCAATAACATTATCTTCGCTGTTGGATTAACTACAGCAGTTTGTTATTTCAACACAAAATTTTGTTGCAACAACAAAAACTCTGTCGGCTCTACTAAATTTATTTGGATGATGTAATAAATTTAAAATGACAGCTCCTACGCTGTTGGATTACCTAGAGGTAGTGGTTGTTTTAACACAAAATTTTGTTTGATCAACAAGAAATTCTGTTAATTTAACAAAAAAATTTGTAACAAAAAAAAATGACTGTTCAATCAACAATTGAATGCAGTTACTTCAACAAAATAATCCGTTCGAATAACCAAAATTTGATCAACTTAACAGAATTTGGTCAACTTCAGCATAACACTGCGAGATTGTTGATTTTACCAGTGTAATTTTTTTCAGTGTATATCGAGCAAAATCTCGGGTACTCATTGACCTTGGGGTAATTTTCTGGGTGGTTTATTTAAACTTATCACTTTTTTTCATAGCGTTGCCATATAATATTTTTATATTGAAAATTTAAAAATTGTTTTACAGTTCAAAAAATCGGAAAATTAACTGAAAAATATAAAATAGTGCTGCCAGATTTTTTTTTTTTTCAAAAAATTTTCTGAACAAAACTAACTTGTTCACAAAAAAATAGTCTGAAAAACTTTAATCTTGAGCTCGAAAATGGAAGCAGTGCTGCCAGATTTTATCAACTAGTTTTTCTAGATAAATAAATTTTTTTGAGTTGCCAGATAATAATTTTTTTTTAACCTCAAAATTGTTTCAGAGTTGGAAAAATTAGGAAATATATTTTTTTTTAATTAACAAAATAAAAATAAATATTAATATTAAAATAAAAACAGTGCTGCCATATTTTTTTTTTAAATTGTTTACATAACAAAAATCTCAAAATAGTAGAAACAAGTATATTTTTAAAAATTTGTCTGAAAATTGTTTTAGAGTTCAAAAAATTGAGGAGCGTATTTTAGTCTATTGTTTCAAATTTGAAAACTAATTGAAAAATAGGAAACGGGGCTGCCAGATTTTTTTTCCCAAAAATTTTTCTAAACAAAACTAACTTGCTCACAAAAAAAAATACTGCCAGATTTCATCTACAAGTTTTTCTAGATAAATAAATTTTTTTGAGTTGCCAAAAAATAATTTTATTTTTAAAACTTTAAAATTGTTTCAGAGTTGATAAAATTGGGAAATATATTTTTTACTGTTTATACAAAACTAATTTTCTTATAAAAATATAAAAATAGTATAAACAAAAATATTTTTAAAAATTGGCACTTTTGCACTGTGTTGTCGAAAATTTAAAATTGTTAAGAGTTCGAAAAATCGGTATATATATTTTTTATCTATCACGTTGAGTCTAAAAATTGATACAAAAACTTTATTTAAAAAAATCCTATTAAACTAAGAGAAGTGCATGTAAGAGTAGTGAGACAATAAACGACTGAGCTTCGTTCGTGTTCGCACATATATTAACACACTAATAACTCACACATTGAAAACAGAAGAGCGGCCGGTATTGTCGCTCAGATGAAAGCGCAAGAGATTGGGAAGCAATTCAATCACAACCGTCGCTCATTTGCGTTTGCATTCTGAGCAACTATGCTCTTACACTATGGAACATCCACATACAAAATTGAATTATGGTTCCTTGAGCCCAGAAAAATTGGTGTATAATTAGAAGTTTTTTTTACAACTTCCCCTCTCTTTTTGAAAACCACCCCCAGGAGCGAAAACCCAGAATGACCCGAGACAACTGAATTCAGATACGGTTTCAACACACCCAAACAGTACAGTGTACAGTGTAATTTTTCTTCGGAGAAATAAAATACTCCTAAAACGTTCCTTAAAAATTATCCAAAACTTGAAGTTGCGTCATTTAGAATTTAATCGTTAAAAATCGCTATCAATTCTATACAGCCAGTTGTGAGTGATGGTCGAACAAACATATAGACAGGTGCAAAGAAATTCTAAAAACTGTTATTTTGGCGAATATTACTCTTATAAGGATCACCTAAATCATTTTCTTTACTAAGTATATTTTGTATGCATATATATGGGTCATTCCATGCAAAAACGACAAATTTTTACCTGACCCCCTTCGATTTCGCCAAAAATTTGCTATCTTTTGACATTTTTCAGAATTTTTTCAAATTTTTTTCCCCTAATCAAAAAAAGTTATGAAGTTTTAAAAAAACTTTTTTTTTTTAATGCTGTAACTTTTTCAAAAATCGACCGTTTTTAAATGTAGTTTTTGTAAAAAAAAAATAAAAAAAATTTTAAAAGTCCAGATATATAAATTTTTTTTTTTTTTCGAAAAAAATTCCGACCCTTTTTTTAATTATTTTTTTTTTTTTAAGCTCCAACTAATTCTGCATTAAGCCCCGCTAATAATAAGATGTGCCGACAATCGCTTCTATTTTTTTTTTTTTTTTTGATTGAAAAAAAAAAATTAGATAAAAGACCCAAAGTAGAACAAATTTTTTTTTTTTTTTTTCAATCAAAAAATCTTGTGATATAAAAAAAAAATTAATAAAAAAATAGAGGCGATTGCCAGCACATCTTGTTATTGCAGAATTAGTTGGAGTTTAAAAAAAAAATAAAAATAAAAATAAAAAATAGGGTGGGACTTTTTTTCAAAAAAAAAAAAATTTTCTTTACAATTTTTTTTATTTTTTTCCGAAAACTACATTTAAATACAAAAATTAAAAAAAAAATTATCCCAAACGGTCGATTTTTGAAAAAGTTGCAGCATTTAAAAAAACGTTCTTTTTTTTTAAGTTCATAACTTTTTTGATTTGGGGAAAAAAATATGAAAAAATTCTGAAAAATGTCTTTCAGGCGATAGAAAAAGATAGCAAATTTTTAGCGAAATCGAAGGGGGGTCAGGTAAAAAATTTGTCGATTTGGCATGAAATGACCCATATGTAATTCCATTATCTATGTGGGTTAAGTATTTAAGTATATTAATTAATTTTTATTTTTATGGCGATAGCACTCAGAAAAAAGTCACTTCATATTAATTATAATACCAAAAGAATGCCGACAAGATGTGACAAGCGGCGACCTGCGGCGTTGCGCTTCAACAAAAGCTTTATCATACAGCTCGTTATATGTGTATGTATGTGTGTATATTTCACTGTGTGTGTTTGTATGTGTGTGCGGGTTTTGCATTATTATTTGGCTCTATTAAAAATGTGAAAGTGGTTAAACCACAAAAAAAAAAAATTGTTCATTCAAAAAGTAAGAAACAACAATAACAATAAACACAAATAACTAGAAGCTGCTGGATATGACAAGCAACGAATCGGCTATGGCCTCATGCAAGTCAAAGCGAAAAATTCCAAACAACAACAATCAACAACAACAAGAGGAAAAACAACAAAAGCTTGGCAATCGGCACAAAGTTGCAGTTTTTGTTGTTTGTGCTGTTGTTGTTATACCTATGGCGTTTGTATGTATTGCTTGGTCGTTGGATGAGCCGATGCTGTAAAGCCTGCATACATTTTTTTTCTTGCTGAATTTTTTGTATTGCTTTTAATTGATTTTTATATTGTTTTTGTTACTTTTTTTGGTTTTTGTTTTTTTTTTGTTGGTATCTGCGTTTTTGTTCGCTCACTTTGTTGTTATTGCTGCAACGGATACAGGTTAAGCGTTATCACTGTCACTCAATGCTCTTCCGCACGCAACTTTGTATGCCACAGCTGATTGTAACTCTTGTTGTTCTTGTTGTTGTTTGTTTTTGTCATAATTATTCAAGTGGTGGTAGTGGTTGAGGTGTGTTGTTGACATTATTTTATATTCAATCTTTTTTCTTTTTGTGTTTTTTTTGTTTTTTTTTTTATTTGTTGCAATTGAAAGTTGTTGCTTTTAGTTTGATGCTCGCTGGCATGAATATTTTTAGTATTCGCTGTTGTGCTAGCAACTACAACAACAGCAAGTTTTCGTTAACTAATTGGAGATGAAAAGTGTTTATCCGGCGTTTGACTTCAATTTAATTTTTTTTTTTTTTTCATATAAGAACTAGATTTTTAAACGTTTGTGGGTCATTAGGCGAACTCATTTTTTGTTCTAAATAAATTTAAATGCAAAAATACTTAATTGTATATTATTCTGTGGCAATTAGTAATAAGAGCAAAAGTTTGTGTTTAACATGTTTTAGTAGAATGTTTGGAAAGTTGACAATCTTAGCTAAAATTAGGTATTTTAGGGGAACTGCAAACTGGCATGCTCAATCTGTAGGCTAGATCGTCATTTTAGCGGACAAATAGTTCAATTTCAAATTATTTACTTTAATTCTATTTTATTTTACTTATTTTTTCTTTTATTTTTCTTTTATTTTTTATACTTTTTTTATTTTTTTTATTTCTTTATTTTTTCCCTTTATTCTTATTTCATTCTATTTTATTTTTTTCTACTTAATTAAATTTAATTTTATTTTAATTTAATTTATCTCATTTTCTTTTTTTATTAAATTTATTTTACTTAACTTTAGTTTTTTGAATTTAATGTACTTTATTTAACTCTTATTAAATTTATTTTATATTATTTTTTGTATTTACTTTATTTTACTAAATTTTTTATTTCATTTGTTTTTTTTTGTATATTTTATTTTTGTTTGTGTATTTTTTTATTTTTATTTAAATATTTTTTTGTACATTTTTTGTTATAATTTTACTTTGTATTTTTCGGTTATTTTATTTTTTTATTTTTTTTGGTATTTAATTTTATTTAATTTTTCTTTTATTTTTTTTATTTTGTTTTTTTATTTTTTTATTTTTCTTTTTTTTATTTTAATTTTATTTTATTTGTTTTTTTTTTAATATTTTTATTTTATTTTATTTTTCTTTTGTTTTATTTTTATTTTATTTTATTTTTATTTAACTTCTATTTTATTTTTATTTTATTTTTATTTTATTTTTATTTAATTTCTATTTTATTTTCATTTTATTTTTATTTTATTTTTATTTTATTTTTATTTTATTTTTATTTTATTTTTATTTTATTTTTATTTTACTTTTCTTTTGTTTTATTTTCATTTTTATTTTATTTTTATTTTATTATTATTTTATTTTTATTTTATTTTTATTTTATTTTTATTTTATTTTTATTTTATTTTTATTTCATTTTTATTTTATTTTTATTTTATTTTTCTTTTGTTTTATTTTTATTTTATTTTTATTTTATTATTATTTTATTTTTATTTTATTTTTATTTTATTTTTATTTTATTTTATTTTATTTTATTTTATTTTATTTTATTTTATTTTATTTTATTTTATTTTATTTTATTTTATTTTATTTTATTTTATTTTATTTTATTTTATTTTATTTTATTTTATTTTATTTTATTTTATTTTATTTTATTTTATTTTATTTTATTTTATTTTATTTTATTTTATTTTATTTTATTTTATTTTATTTTATTTTATTTTATTTTATTTTATTTTATTTTATTTTATTTTATTTTATTTTATTTTATTTTATTTTATTTTATTTTATTTTATTTTATTTTATTTTATTTTATTTTATTTTTATTTTATTTTTATTTTATTTTATTTTTATTTTATTTTTATTTTATTTTTCTTTTGTTTTATTTTTATTTTATTTTATTTTTATTTAACTTCTATTTTATTTTTATTTTATTTTTATTTTATTTTTATTTTATTTTTATTTAATTTCTATTTTATTTTCATTTTATTTTTATTTTATTTTTATTTTATTTTTATTTTATTTTTATTTTATTTTTATTTTATTTTTATTTTACTTTTCTTTTGTTTTATTTTCATTTTTATTTTATTTTTATTTTATTATTATTTTATTTTTATTTTATTTTTATTTTATTTTTATTTTATTTTTATTTCATTTTTATTTTATTTTTATTTTATTTTTCTTTTGTTTTATTTTTATTTTATTTTTATTTTATTATTATTTTATTTTTATTTTATTTTTATTTTAGTTTTATTTTATTTTATTTTATTTTATTTTATTTTATTTTATTTTATTTTATTTTATTTTATTTTATTTTATTTTATTTTATTTTATTTTATTTTATTTTATTTTATTTTATTTTATTTTATTTTATTTTATTTTATTTTATTTTATTTCATTTTATTTTATTTTATTTTATTTTATTTTATTTTATTTTATTTTATTTTATTTTATTTTATTTTATTTTATTTTATTTTATTTTATTTTATTTTATTTTATTTTATTTTTATTTTATTTTTATTTTATTTTATTTTATTTTTATTTTATTTTTATTTTATTTTTATTTTATTTTTATTTTATTTTTATTTTATTTTTATTTTATTTTTATTTTATTTTTATTTTATTTTTATTTTATTTTTATTTTATTTTTATTTTATTTTTATTTTATTTTTATTTTATTTTTATTTTATTTTTATTTTATTTTTATTTTATTTTTATTTTATTTTTATTTTATTTTTATTTTATTTTTATTTTATTTTATTTTTATTTTATTTTTATTTTATTTTTATTTTATTTTATTTTTATTTTTATTTTATTTCATTTTTATTTTTATTTTTATTTTATTTTTATTTTATTTTATTTTATTTTTATTTTATTTTTATTTTTTTTAATTTTATTTTTATTTTATTTTATTTTTATTTTATTTTTATTTTTATTTTTATTTTATTTTATTTTTATTTTATTTTTATTTTATTTTTATTTTTATTTTATTTTTATTTTTATTTTATTTTTATTTTATTTTTATTTTATTTTTATTTTTATTTTATTTTTATTTTATTTTTATTTTATTTTTGTTTTATTTTGTTTTTATTTTTTTCTTATTCTTATTTTATTTTATTTTATTTTATTTTATTTTATTTTATTTTATTTTATTTTATTTTTATTTTATTTTATTTTTATTTTTATTTTATTTTATTTTTATTTTATTTTATTTTTATTTTATTTTTATTTTACTTTATTTTTACTTTACTTCTATTTTATTTTTATTTTTTTATTGTTTTATGCTATTTATTTTTTTTTATTTTTAATTTTTTTTTTTTTTTTTTTTTTAATTTTTTTTTATTTTACTTTTTTTGTTTTTTATTTTATTTTATTTTAGTTCATTTTCTTTTTTATTTGTATTTATTTTTTTCATTTTTTTTTTACCCTCATTTCACTTTACGTTCTTTATTCATTTCCAACAAAAATACTCCCAAACCGTTAAAATAGGAGCTGGCATCAATTTTTCTTCATAAACCGTTAACACCAATTAAACATCAATCAAACACAACTATGTTTATACAAAAATTTCAGTTATTTGACACTAAATACTACCTACAAATTACAAACCAATATCACAACAAAGTAAAAAACTATTAAAAAAGTAACGGAATGCAAAAAACTACAACAAAACTAAAAAAGTAGCCAGCGACCACTAAAGAATAAAAAAAAGTGGAACGAATCTCAGCTAACTAAACTTAGTAAATGTTTGCTAAACTTTTTTCCTCACTTTTTGTTGGCATTTTTTCGCTTTTGTCTTCTTGTCATTTTCTAACACCAAATCGAATTCCATTCTTAATAGCTTTGGAAAGATAAATATTATAGGCGCAATCTAAGCATTTTTGTGTCGCCGGGCAACTTCAAGGTGTGTTTTGATGTGTTTGATGTTGGCAACAAATTAGACACAAATTATTGCGAGGCGTCAACAGCAACCGAAGTAGGCGTGTGGGGTAGTTATTTTGTTGCTGCTGAAGCAATTGTGTGAGATGTCATGTATGTGCGTGTGTGTGTGTGTGTGTGAGTGGGTAGGAGGCGTTGACAGCTTAATGATTTGGGGTTTGGTGAGTGAAATATGCGTTAGTTGGTCGTGCATGCATGGAAGATATTTTAGAATTAAATGGAAGAATTTGGAAAATTCGACATGTGTGGGAGAAAGTTTACAGTAAAGAGAAGTGGGAAAGCGTGAGACTCATCTAAATAGTGGTATCACAAGTCACGTCTCAAAAAGCCATCATGAAAGAATAAAATTAAACAAACTACAAATAAAATAAATAAAATAAAATAAAATTAAATAAAATAAAATAAAATAACATAAAAAAAAATAAAATAAAATAAAATAAAATAAAATAAAATAAAATAAAATAAAATAAAATAAAATAAAATAAAATAAAATAAAATAAAATAAAATAAAATAAAATAAAATAAAATAAAATAAAATAAAATAAAATAAAATAAAATAAAATAAAATAAAATAAAATAAAATAAAATAAAATAAAATAAAATAAAATAAAATAAAATAAAATAAAATAAAATAAAATAAAATAAAATAAAATAAAATAAAATAAAATAAAATAAAATAAAATAAAATAAAATAAAATAAAATAAAATAAAATAAAATAAAATAAAATAAAATAAAATAAAATAAAATAAAATAAAATAAAATAAAATAAAATAAAATAAAATAAAATAAAATAAAATAAAATAAATAAAAATAAAATGAAATAAAATAAAATAAAATAAAATAAAATAAAATAAAATAAAATAAAATACAATAAAAAAAATAAAATAAAATAAAATAAAATAAAAATAAAATAAAATAAGATAAAATAAAATAAAATAAAATAAAATAAAATAAAATAAAATAAAATAAAATAAAATAAAATAAAATAAAATAAAATAAAATAAATAAAAATAAAATGAAATAAAATAAAATAAAATAAAATAAAATAAAATAAAATAAAATAAAATAAAATAAAATAAAATAAATAAAAATAAAATGAAATAAAATAAAATAAAATAAAATAAAATAAAATACAATAAAAAAAATAAAATAAAATAAAATAAAATAAAAATAAAATAAAATAAGATAAAATAAAATAAAATAAAATGTATGTTATGAGTTTGTGGTCATTAATTTGAGAATCTTTGAAACTTTGGTGGACTTTTGACCGTTTGGGAATAATTTTTCTTAAATTATTCTATGTTTTTATTATTAGTTAACAAGATAAAATAAAATAAAATAAAATAAAATAAAATAAAATAAAATAAAATAAAATAAAATAAAATAAAATAAAATAAAATAAAATAAAATAAAATAAAATAAAATAAATTAAAATAAAATAAAATAAAATAAAATAAAATAAAATAAAATAAAATAAAATAAAATAAAATAAAATAAAATAAAATAAAATAAAATAAAATAAAATAAAATAAAATAAAATAAAATAAAATAAAATAAAATAAAATAAAATAAAATAAAATAAAATAAAATAAAATAAAATAAAATAAAATAAAATAAAATAAAATAAAATAAAATAAAATAAAATAAAATAAAATAAAAAGTAAAAATAAAAATAAAATAAAAAATAAAATAAAATAAAATAAAATAAAATAAAATAAAATAAAATAAAATAAAATTAAATAAAATAAAATAAAATAAAATAAAATAAAATAAATTAAAATAAAATAAAATAATATAAAATAAAATAAAATAAAATAAAATAAAATAAAATAAAATAAAATAAAATAAAATAAAATAAAATAAAATAAAATAAAATAAAATAAAATAAAATAAAAAGTAAAAATAAAAATAAAATAAAAAATAAAATAAAATAAAATAAAATAAAATAAAATAAAATAAAATAAAATAAAATAAAATAAAATAAAATAAAATAAAATAAAATAAAATAAAATATAAAAAAATAAAATAAAATAAAAAGTAAAAATAAAAATAAAAATAAAATAAAAGAATAAAATATAGCAAAATATATTAAAATATAGCAAATTAATTAATGAAGATTACCAAATTATATTAAATAGAAAATCTAATTTAAATTACATTGATGAAAATCAAACAAAAGTAATATAAGACAATAGTTGTTCACAAAGTGTTACTTTGAAATTTCGCATATCCCCAAACAGATTTCTAAAATGAGATAAAAGTAGAAAACAAAAGTAAAATTTCTAAAAGCAAAACATTTTACTACCTCATAAGAACACAAAGTATCATATTTCTGGCCAAAATTTCTATCGTTGACAATTTATTTAGCAAACAAAAAGTGAAAGTTTGCCATTTGAGTTGTTTACAAGAAAGTTTTGGTCATTAAAGAACGAACAACAAAAAAAAAAGAATAGAAGTTGCCGTTAAACAGAAATGTGAGAAATTTGTCAAAAAAAAAACAACTTTTTTTTATTTCTACCAATATGAATATTTATTTGAGCGAAGAAATGCGTACTTAAGCTTTAACGCAACTCAATTCCGGCTTCCTAACGTCTATGGCCTACACAACAAAAATCGAACTCAGCAAAAAACACTTTCTGTTAGAGTACGAAAATCAATCAGAACAGAGCTAAGCTAAATTGAGCTGACTGAATAGCGCTGAGCTTTGGTTTTATCATGTGGGCTCTGCTGAGATTATAGCTAACAGCAAAAGAAAGTATTTTAAAATAGCAACAAAGCAAGCATAGAAATCCATTAGCATCTTTGAATTATTCACCTTATTGGGTATGCATAATACCTTCCTACCTTCTTAAGTACCTATGTATAGAGATATATTGATGTAGATGGGTGTGTATTGATTGCTGTTTTTTAAACTTTCACTATTTAAGTAGTAAACTTAGAATGATTTATGGATTCTTAAAGTGAGAGGGAATAGAAACTGATTTGAGTTGTTTATCGCAGAAAAAAAAAAAAAAAATATTTAAAATCAATTTTGTCGGTATGAGGTCATTTCGGAATGAGTATTTCGTAGAAAGTCATACCTGGAAATTTAATTGCCTAATTATGAAAAAGTTAGTAATTACTTAGAATAGTTTGCCTATGCATATTCGCCAATGGGTTCGCGAGATTTTGGTCGATATACAATAAATTTGCTTTAGGTGGCAACCCTTGCTAGAAATATCTTCCTTGGAATATGGCCGAAAATACTTTTAATTTGATACCCATATTGACATATCTGGCTCATTATTTAAAAAAAAAAAAACGAGATAGTTGGCAACCCGGAAAGTCGCCAGAAGTGGCAAAACACGAAGTAGAAAGTCTAGAATGTAGCATAAAATCTATATGCCGAATTTTAACCAAGTCGCTGCAGCCGTTCCCGAAATATTGGCCGATACACGAGGGAAAAAATTAATTGGAGTTAAGTGGCAACCCTGTCTGAAAATATCTCCTTTGGAATATGGTCGCAAATACCTTTAATTTGATACCCATATTGGCATATCTGGCTCATTATATTAAAAAAAATGAGATACATAGGTGGCAACCCGGAAAGTCGCCAGAAGTGGCAACCCTGTAAGTGGAAAGTCTAAGAATGAAGCATACTTTCTGTAAGCCAAATTTGATAAAAATCGCTTCAGCTGTTGCCGGAGATATTGGTCGATATACGAAGGAATGAAAAAATTGAGGTCAGGTGGCAACCCTGTCTGAAAATATCTAAGTTGGAATATGGTCGAAAATACCTTTAATTTGATACCCATATTGGCATATCTTACACGATAATTGAAATCAAATTGAAATAGGTGGCAACCCTGTAAAACGCCCGAAGTGGCAACACCCAAGTGGAAAGTCTAAGAATGAAGCATACTTTCTGTAAGCCAAATTTGATAAAGATCACTTCAGCTGTTGCCGGAGATATTGGCCGATATACGAAGGAATGAAAAAAATTGAGGTCAGGTGGCAACTCTGTCTGAAAATATCTTAGTTGGAATATGGTCGAAAATACCTTTAATTTGATACTCATATTGGCATATCTTACACGATAATTGAAAACAAATTGAAATAGGTGGCAAACCTGTAAACCGCCCGAAGTGGCAACACCTAAGTGGAAAGTCTAAGTATGAAGCATACTTTCTGTAAGCCAAATTTGATAAAAATCGCTTCAGCTGTTGCCAGAGATATTGGTCGATATACGAAGGAATGAAAAAAATTGAGGTCAGGTGGCAACTCTGTCTGAAAATATCTTAGTTGGAATATGGCCGAAAATACCTACAATTAGATACCCATATTGGCATATCTTACACGATAATTGAAATCAAATTGAAATAGGTGGCAACCCTGTAAAACGCCCGAAGTGGCAACACCCAAGTGGAAAGTCTAAGAATGAAGCATACTTTCTGTAAGCCAAATTTGATAAAAATCGCTTCAGCTGTTGCCGGAGATATTGGTCGATATACGAAGGAATGAAAAAATTGAGGTCAGGTGGCAACTCTGTCTGAAAATATCTAAGTTGGAATATGGTCGAAAATACCTTTAATTTGATACCCATATTGGCATATCTTACACGATAATTGAAAACAAATTGAAATAGGTGGCAACCCTGTAAACCGCCCGAAGTGGCAACCCTGTAAGTGGAAAGTCTAAGAATGAAGCATACTTTCTGTAAGCCAAATTTGATAAAAATCGCTTCAGCTGTTGCCGGAGATATTGGTCGATATACGAAGGAATGAAAAAAATTTAGGTCAGGTGGCAACTCTGTCTGAAAATATCTTATTTGGAATATAGCCGAAAATACCTTTAATTTGATACCCATATTAGCATATCTGCCTCATTATTTAAAAAAAAAAGAGATAGGTGGCAACCCTGTAAGCCGCCCGAAGTGGCAACCCTGTAAGTGGAAAGTCTAAGAATGAAGCATACTTTCTGTAAGCCAAATTTGATAAAAATCGCTTCAGCTGTTGCCGGAGATATTGGTCGATATACGAAGGGATGAAAAAAATTGAGGTCAGGTGGCAACTCTGTCTGAAAATATCTTAGTTGGAATATGGCCGAAAATACCTACAATTACATACCCATATTGGCATATCTTGCTCAGTATTTAAAAAAAAAATTTAACTAGGTGGCAACCCTGTAAACCGCCCGAAGTGGCAACATGCAAGTGGATAGTCTAAGAATGAAGCATACTTTCTGTAAGCCAAATTTGATAAATATCGCTTAAGCTGTTGCCGAGATATTGGTCGATATACGAATAAATAAATTTGGGTTAGGTGGCAACCCTGTCTGAAAATATCTTAGTTGGAATATGGCCGAAAATACTTTTAATTTAATACCCATATTGGCATATCTAACTCTATATTTAAAAAAAATTGAAATAGGTGGCAACCATGTAAATCTCTCGAGGTGGCAACTCCCAAGTGGAAAGTCTACGAATGAGGCATACTATCTATATTCTCCAAAAAAAACTTTTCATCGACGACTAAGAAGTTAACTTCAAATGCTCCAATAGGAGTTGAGGAAGATTATGATGATGATGACAAAAAATACGTATACTCCTATAAAGATATCTACTTTATGGCCAAACTCGGTTGTAGTTCATTCCTGATCATCCCAACACTCCTACCCAGCCATCAACTCACAAATGTCATAAAAAGCCAACGCCAAACTACGCTGAACTTTAAAAGTTTTCAAGAGCACTATGTCATAAAAGAGACCAATGACATAAAACACAGTTGCTGCTGTAAAATATGCACACAAAAAGGTAGTAAACGAGATGCGCTGCACTAAAGAGGTAACTGCAGATGAGACACACACGCATACATAATCTGCGAGTACCACCAAAGCAAAGCAAAGCAAAGTTCAACTGAGAAAACTTTAGTCACGCTGCGTATGAAGCAAGAATATGTTTTTTGTGTGCGCTGTGCCGTGTCGCTGCATGGGAAGCGAATGCATTGAAGTTTCTGAAGTTTGAATTAGAATGCGTAAGTTTTATGCTTCAACAGATTTTCATTTGTGAGAAAGAAGAAAAAAAAAAAAAGAAGTACGTTAAGTAAACTCACACCCGCGTTAATCCAGAACACGCACACAAAACGCGCTTTAAGCAGCTCGCGTGGCAATCTTTTGTGCTTTCGCTGCAGCGTATGCTTGTGGCACACACGCACACATTCTCGGCAGACGCGCTCGCTTAAACTGCATTTGACAGCAACGCCAGCAGGTGAAGGGAGTATTGCATTTCGCTGTTGGTATTGTTGCTGTTGAGGCATGCATGCGTCTGTGAACGTGCGTCAGTGCATGGATGTTGGGTTGAAGTTGAACCCCTTTTTTTTGTTGCGTTTTGTGCAGTTGCATGAAGAATGTAATAAGTGTCAGCCATTCTATTTTCTTTGGATTTTTTAATAGCTATTTAATTTTTATTTTATCCTTTTGTTTATTTTGCTCCCTGAAATTTTATTTCACCATAGTGATGTGAGGGTAGGGGGGCTTAGATTGTATGCGCTTGTCTTGGTGAGGGGATTCCCAGCGAATAGTGTTTTGGATTGACAGGTTTTACCCGTAAAACGGTTGTAATTCAGTTATAACCCGGAGTCATCGTTAGAAAGGCCAAAAAAGCTCGGTTTCCATATCCTACGATTACCGAAACCAACAGTTCTCTTGCCAATATAGCTACCCACTTCAATATTTGGCTTTTTTTTTTGTATACCTGTGCACAAGATTGTTGGACAAAAGAACGCAACCTCGCCCAGCCATCAGGGAAATGATTCGGTGTGTATACAATGATTTTAATTTGTAAATAATTTTTTTTTTATTTAGTTTAACGAAGTTTTTGCAAATTTAATTATTATTTTTAATTTTTTTTTTTTTTATTTTTTTTTATTGTTATTTAATTTTTATTTTTTTTTTAATTTATTTTTTAACTTTTTATTATATTTTTTACGACTTAATGATTTTTCGGCCTTTAAATTTGCAAATTAAATAACTTGTTGGCCTAGAGCTCAACAAGTTATCTAATTTTTTTACGACTTTTATTTAATTTTTTTATTTTATTTATTTTTTTTATTTTTTTTATTTCATTTAATTTTTTATTTTATTTCATTTTATTTAACTTGGTTTTTTATTTTATTCAATTTTTTTAAATTCTTTATTTTTTTCTTTTTCTTTGATTTTTTTATTTTAGTTTTGTTTTATTTTAATTCTTTTTTAATTTTATTGTTTTTATTATATATAATTGTTATAATTTTTTTTTTTTTTTTTATAAAATCATTTCTATTGTTTTTATTTTATTCTATTTTTTTTTTGAAAATGTGTTTTTGAGAAAAAAAAAATTACCTACGGGCTGCAGGAACCAGACAAGCCGACATATGTTTTTTTTATTTTTTCTAATCAATTTTTTATTTTATTTTTTTAATTAAATTTTTTTATATTTTTTATTTAATTCTTTTGTTTTTTTTTTATTTTATTTTATTCAATTTTTTATAATATTTTATTTTATTTATTTTTTATCGTATTACATTTTTTTATAATTTTT
Source organism: Campiglossa producta (assembly GCA_964058755.1). Classification (NCBI taxonomy): domain Eukaryota; kingdom Metazoa; phylum Arthropoda; class Insecta; order Diptera; family Tephritidae; genus Campiglossa; species Campiglossa producta. Next base: position 118,865,912 of record CAXKVI010000003.1, read on the forward strand.
TACTTTATTTTTTTTCATAATTTTTTATTTGTCCTTTTCAATTTTCAATTTTTTTTTTATTTTTTTATTTTATTTTTTTTTAATATATTTTTTTTTACTTTTTTTCTGGTTTTGTTTTTTATTTTATTGTTTTTTATATTTTTTTATTTAATTTATTTTTTTTTTATTTTTTTCTTATCAATTTTTTATAATATTTTTTTAATTAATTTTTTTTTATTTTATTTTATTTAATTCTTTTTTTTATTTTATTTTACTAAATTTTTTTTATAATTTTTTATTTTTTTATAATTTTTTATTTTTTCTTATCAATTTTTTTTTTTAATTTTTTTATTTTAATTATTTTTTACTATATTTTATTTAACTTTTTTTCTGGTTTTGTTTTTTATTTAATTTATTTATTTAATTCTTTTTATTTTTTCATTTTATTTTATTAAATTTTTTATAATTATTTATTTTTTTTTTTATAATTTTTTATTTTTTCTTATCAATTTTTATTATTTTTTTTTTTTATTAAGTCTTTTTCTTATTTTTTCTTTAATTTTCTTTATTTAATTTTATTTTATTATATTTTATTTTATTTCATTTTACTTACCTTTTTATTTTTTTTCTTTATTTTTTTATTATATTTTTTTATTTTATTTCATTTTTTTATATCATTTAATTTGATTTTTTTAAGTTTTATTTTATTTTATTGTTTTTCCTTTTCCTTTACTTTCTTTTATTTTATTTCATTTCGTTTACTTTTTAATTTTTTTAATATTTTTTATTATTTTTTTTTATTATTAAATCCTTTTTTATTTTCCTTTATTTTTTATTTTATTTTATTTTATTTTATTTTATTTTATTTTATTTTATTTTATTTTATTTTATTTTATTTTATTTTATTTTATTTTATTTTATTTTATTTTATTTTATTTTATTTTATTTTATTTTATTTTATTTTATTTTATTTTATTTTATTTTATTTTATTTTATTTTATTTTATTTTATTTTATTTTATTTTATTTTATTTTATTTTATTTTATTTTATTTTATTTTATTTTATTTTATTTTATTTTATTTTATTTTATTTTATTTTATTTTATTTTATTTTATTTTATTTTATTTTATTTTATTTTATTTTATTTTATTTTATGTTATTTTATTTTATTTTATTTTATTTTATTTTATTTTATTTTATTTTATTTTATTTTATTTTATTTTATTTTATTTTATTTTATTTTATTTTATTTTATTTTATTTTATTTTATTTTATTTTATTTTATTTTATTTTATTTTATTTTATTTTATTTTATTTTAATTTATTTTATTTTATTTTATTTTATTTTATTAAATTTTATTTTATTTTATTTTATTGTTATTTTATTTTATTTTATTTTATTTTATTTTATTTTATTCTATCTTATTTTATTTAATTTTGTTATTTTTTTTTATTTTTTATATTTAGTTCAATTTTTTTATATTTTTTATTTTATTTTATTTATTTATTTTTTTTTCTACTCCATATGTATTTTCATTTTTTTTGTTCTTTTATTTAATTTTTTTATTTTGTTTCACTAAATCGTTTCTTTCAAACTTTCTTACGAGAGTTTAACGACATACATAAAAAATGAAAATAAAATTCTACTCACCATGAGAACTAAAACAGCTTGTTTTACAGCGCTGAATGCTACACACTTTTTTATTTAGTATTTATATATTTAACACTTTAGAGTAATTAAAACCGAATCACTTCTACTCTGTTAGACCATGCTCTTACAGCAACAATTCAGAACACTTTTTCACACGCACAAAATCCAGACAAGAATTTATAGTGTATGTTAGACGACATCACATAAATCTGCCTATGTCAAAGTAACAAACAAAATGGCTGCAGAACACAAAACATGTAGAGTGTTTCGCCCTTCAAGTTGCTACATAAAGCGCCCAACAAAAGCTCGACAATGAACTTGAGTGGCGAGTTCAAAGTCAGCACACAGCAGCATGCAGCATGAACGAGAATGTAAATCACAACAGGCGCTAGCAGAGCAACAGCACACACAAAACAAGGTTTTAAATATTTGAAGCAATTCACGAAACAAAATATATCACGATGACTTGAAATTTACATTTGTTCACTCAATTTTGGTTCAAAAAACACAAAATATATCCTTTTTTTCAAAGAAAAAAAAACCTAAAAATTAAGCCAAGTTCGTTGCCTAAGTCTTTTGTTTAGTCGTTTTTTTTTTTAGTTAATATTTGCAGAGCAAATTCTACACACACGGAATTTCAATAAATTTTGCTTCAAGAAAAACAAAACGTAGCACATTTTCGATGAAACATCAAACATAACATACCAAGTTCGTTGCTTAAGTCTTTCGTTTAGTAATTTATTTAACTAAAAATTCAGTTATTCTTTTTTTTTTTAATTTCTCCACGCACATCCAGTTATTCATGCATGTAGTAAGCACCGTAATTATTCATTCATTAATTATGCGTGAATGCAGAAGAAGAAGAAGAAGACACGCGTTTTGTGTTACTGACGCGCACGCAGTCGCAAGAGAACTAAACAGCAATGCGCAAGACAAATCCAATCACAACTGAAGAAATTTGTTGGTGCTGCCACAAAATCAAGTTTACGACAAGAGTCAGTATGGGAAGATAGTCAAAGCAAATGGTAAGACAAAGAAGAAGTCAAAAGCAAAGGAAAAGAAGAAAGTTACAAAGCGCTCGCGATCTTAACTAAGTAAAGGGAACAGTGTATAGCGCATATATGAGCAAGTAGAAGCATGCAATAAATAACTGATGAGTATCATTTAAAGTAGCAGCAATGATTTTCAACGAAAGATAGTATAAGCAGAGTATACAAGAAGAAGAAGAAGAAGAAGTAAAAATAGAAATGCTAAAAAGAATGTGTAAACGACGCAAATCAAACAAAAGAATATTTATTACTAAGGCCAATAACGCTTTGGCCACCTTTGGAGCCAACAATATGTGCTGAAGAAGTAGAAAAAGACGAGTTAAATCAAACAGAATAAGCGACTATTTATAACACACCACAGAGTGATGGTCGTTCATTTGAAAGAAACCTTTGTCTGTCATACATATATGCTGATATGTAATTTGATGTGCTGCGGATCGTTGAGGCAGGCATTGAACCTGAATTTCTTTTGTTTCTTGTTGGCATGGTATGCTTGGTAATATTTCAGTAGAAGATGTTTGTTGTGTTGTTGCGCCTTGCGCAGACGCGTGTTGTGTACGAAAAGAACTGTCTTGACTTTGAGCTAAAATAGAATTGACTTAAAGAGAGTCTTATGATGAAAACTGGTAAAGAGCAAGCTTAAGAGAGTTTGGAAAAGAGCAGGTGATGGATGCAGCTGTGTGTAGATTGCAAAGGGCTTTTGTTAGAATAAAGTCATATCATGAAATGACCTAACATCATATCAAATTTAAAAAGTCATATTCCATCCACTTACCTTATTTTGCATCATGTCGTGACCTATGCAAAAGTATCATCACATGAAATGAAATGAAATATAATAATAAATTAAAATAAGACAGAAATCAGACAAAGTCACTTCAATAACAAAACATCACATCAAATCATAACAGTCACATCACATCTTCTTGAAGAAGAAAAAAAAAACGAACCATCGCACTGCAATCCCATTGCATCACTTCATGTAAGATAATCCAATAAAGTCATATCACAAAATGACATAACATCATATCATATTAAAAAGTCACATCACATCTCCGCACCTTATTTCGCATTGTGTCGTAACCTATGCAAAAATATCATCACATGAAATAAAATACAAGAAAAAAAAAAAAAATAATACACAAACTCAGATAAAGTCACTTCGATGACAAAACATCACATCAAATCATAAAAATCACATCACATCTCTGAGAAAAAAAAACGAATCATCATGTCAGAAAATCAAAAGAAATCATATCACAAAATACCATAAGAGCATATCTAATTATAAAAGTCACATCACATCTCCACACCTTATTTTGCATGATGTCGTGATCTAAGTATTCAAAAATAGTATCACATGACTTATGTATCGCATCATAACCCCTGTTTTTGTCAGCTGGCATCACCTTAGATTGATTTGTATCGTGTGCCAACTTCAGAAGATACTTGAAACTGTTGTGGTGATCCTTGGTTAACTCATTTGGGACATCACATCATAGAATGACATAACATCATATCAAATTATAAAAGTCACATTTTTTTTTGCTGTAGAATGAAAACTGCTTATGGCAGATCTTTCTATTTGATTTAAGTATTTTTCCATTTTTTTTAACAATGGGCCGTAGTGGGTTAAAATTGAAACTAGGTTTTACTAACAGATATTTACTATTTTAAGTTCACCCAAGGCTTGTCTCAACACTTTATTATTTATTTAAAAATAAAAATATTTTAACCCTCTTACACCCAAAATGTGAACTAATTTCCAAAATATTTTTCCTAATTTTGAAAATATTTTTCATTTTTTATACATTTATGCTATAACCAGAATAGCAATTTAACCTTTTTCTAGTGTAGACAAAAATGTATGATTGAATAGTGGGCGTTCATGGGTTAAAATCGAAAAATTTGTTCTAATTGCATGAAAATAAAAAAAAAAAATATTTTAAAAAATTTAAATATTTTGCAATATTAACCCTCTTAAAAAAAACTGTTAAAAATGGGCTGTAATGGGTTAGAAATCAAAAACTTTTACTTTTACTTGCTGTAAAAATGGGCGACAAAGGGTTAAAATAAAATATTTTTTTCCTATTTTTACAGAAAAAAGATGCTCTCAGCTTAGCTTAACCTGTCTAATAGTTTATATTGAACGTATGATTGAATATTGGGCGTTAATTGGTTAATATCGATAAATTTGTTCTAATTGCATCAAAATAAAAGAAAATTTTCTATTTTCCTAACGAATTTCTAGATATTTTCTTATAAAAATGCTAAGCAAATATATATGTGTGCCATACATTAACCCACTAAAACCCAAACCAAAAATTTCTTCAAAAAAACTGTAAAAAATCGGCTGTAATGGGTTAGAAATCAAAAACTTTTACTTGCTGTAAAAATGGGCGGCTAAGGGTTAAAATAGAATAGTTTTTTCCTACTTTTGACAAAAAAACATGCTCTCAGCTTAGCTTAACTTGTCTTATAATTTATAATGAACAAATTAAAACTTTTTTATTTATTAACCCGTTGCTGCCGAAAAATTACATAATTTAAGCTGTAAAAATGGGCAGCAAAGCGTTAACAGCAGACACATTCTTTTTGTTAAATGAGAATATAGAATTTAAATGTATCTATGGAATTAATTTTGAAAAAGTTAATGATATTTCCTAAATATTAACCAATTAACACCCGAAATATAAATAATTTTAAAAAATTACTGAGTGTGTGTCATTGCTATTATCTGATAAAGTTAGAGTTAAAAAACTATGCCTTTACAGTTTCGAGCAGAATTATAAGCTCACATGCAAAAATGGGGCGCAAGTGGGTTAAAATGTAGCAATGCGGCACTTTTTTTTGCTAAATTAAAGCATACTCGCCACAATTGATGCTACGGTTACAATAAAACCTGTGATTATCTACTTAAAAAAAAAAGTATATATTAACCCTTGTCCATTTGCGTGTTATTTGGTACATATTTCTGCTATAAATTTTATATGCAAAATTTTTCAAATATTCAAACTCATCTTCATCTTATCACTCAATCCACTAAAAAATTTGTAAGGATCAAAGCAATTTGCTTATCGTTAAATTATTCTCACATTTATTTTCTTTGTTCATTCAGCTTCACTTTGCAGAGATTTAAAAACAAAACAACACGGGGCTAAATAAACAGATTGAAAAAAAGGAAATTGTTTGCTTCATCCCTGGATATCTGCTTGTCAACTAAAAAAATAAGTAAATCCAAATTCTAAGCAAATGCTCTAAATTGAGTTGTGTCTCTACGCTTTCACAGTGAAAACAAATTATTTTCAGTTACTTCTAACATTATTACGTATTTATTTTATACCAACATCTGCTTATTGCTTCTTGCTACTTTTAGTACTTTGTGCTACCTGCAGTTTGTTGACATTTGACATTCTTACAAAGTGCACAATGTGATAAGATAAGCTTCTAACGAGCGACGGATGCGAAGTAAACATGGAAGAGCAGCATGGGTAATCTGTTTATTTGCGCAAGTGTGCGTGTATCTATGTATGTGTGTAGGTGTAGTGGTGCCATATTTTCAGCTCTCGCTGTGTGTGTTTTCACAATAAATTGTTGTTTGTTTTGTATGTTTGTACAATGCTAAAACTGTTGTATGTTAGACTAAGTTGCTTTCCGGAAAAAGAATTCATGTTCTCAGGTGAATTGATTTCATCCCAGCTGTGAGCAGTTAATCTACTTGTTGTGTGACAGTGATAATGTAGCGCATGGATGTATTATAAAAATTACTTTATTTACATATGAACGTAGATAAGTATGACGTGATTTTGTGTAAAGTAAAGAGGGAAATGGAAACAGAAAAATGGGCATAATCTTTACTTAAACAATTCCGTGAAATAAAGTCACTCTCGAATTACTTAAATAAAAGGTATTTGCCCACAGATTCTTATATTTAGATTTAACAAGAAAAATTAGCTCAACGTTAACTCCGTATTTTTCTGCTAAATAGCTTAGATCACAGCGCTTTTTTCATTACGGCGGTTATGGGTTAATATTCCGAAAATATATTTCACTCTTTCGTAATAAACTACAAAGAGACATTCAAATAAACAAAAATTTTACTTTTATAAGAAAATAATATAATTACATTAACCCCATGCGACCAATTTTTCACACTTTAACCCTTATCAAAGCAACTTATCATTGAAACTAAGAAAAAATTACTTTTACTCTTTTTTCTATCAAATCTGAATAAGCAAATAACGTTGGTATAGATTTAAAAAAATAATTTTCCTTTTTTGGGTGTTAACGGGTTAATATATGAAAAGAGGTTAAAACTTTATATTGTGAATTGTTAGATGGGTTTAGATAAATTGAAGGTACTTGTCAATAATAGGAAAAAATAAATAGTTTAACGCCTTATCGCCCATTTTTGCATTCCATTAACCCCATACGACCCATTTTTCACACTTTAACCCAGAAAATTTTCAAAGAAACTAAAAAAATATTTCAACTGTATTTGCTACTAAAAATTTTTAAGCAAATAGCGATGTCATAGATTTTAAAAACTACTTTTCATTTTCGGTGTTAACGGGTTAATATATAAAAAAAGGTTTAACCTTTACATTTTGAATTGTTGATGTGTTTAGATAAATTGAAGGTACTTTTTGATCGAAAATAGGAAAAAGTAAAGAATTTAACCCCTTACTGCCCATTTTTACATTAAGATTAACCCCATTTAGCCAATTTTTCACACCTTAACCCAAAAACTTTAAGCTTTGTTTTACCAAAACTGTATAAGCAAAAATTTTTGGCATAAATTTTAAAAAGTATTTATTAACTTCGTTGATATGATGCGAAACAAGGTGATAAGGTGTGATATGACTTTATGATGTGATATTATTTTATTATATGATATGACGGCGCTCAATTTTTCACATGATGTGATGAAATAGGATCGCTGTGCGATTGTTATTTTTGTTTCTCAAAGGAGATGTGATATGACGTTTATGATGTGATGTGATATTTTATCAATGAAATGATTTTATTTGATTTGCGATGTGATTTGAAGTAATATGATGTTGGCTAGCAATGACACGATATGATGCGAAACAAGGTGATAAGATGTGATGTGACTTTTGTGATATGATGTGATTTTATGTATATTATATCATATGACTTTATTCGATTTTCAACATAATGTGATTAAATAGGATCGCTGTGCGATGGTTATTTTTCAAAGGTGATGTGATATGACGTTTATGATTTGATGTGATATTTTATCAATAAAATTATTTTTTTTGATTTGCGATGTGATTTGAAGTAATATGATGTTAGCTGGCAAGTTGTAAGTGACGGATTTCGACGTCATATCGTGTAAAACAATATTAAAAGTATAATCTGTGATGTGACTTAATAAGTCATAGAATAGATATGACATGATATGATGCGAAACAAGGAGAGGGGGTGTGGTGTGATTTTTATGATTTGATATGATGTTATGTACAATCTATGATATGACTTTATTCGATTTTCTGGCATGCTATGATGAAATAGGATTGCTGTACAATGGTTCGTTTATTTCTCAGAGGAGATGTGATGTTGCATTTATCATATGATGTGATGTTTTGTCATTAAAGTGACTTTATCTGATTTTCTAGCCGTACTTTCAACCACAAAAACTCCACAAAAGAATACATCAAAATTAAATAAGTGCTTTATATTTGTTTTTTTTTTTGTTTGTGAGCATACTTATCGCATATCTTCTTCTTATTCCAAGAAAAAATATCATAACCAATCAATAGTGAAGGCCGCACTAAAAGTAGGCCAATTTGTTTATTTTTTTCCCCTATTTTTTCTATTATTCCAAGTGCAGTTATAACGATACAAGTATGCCACTGCTAACACAATTTCACAGCACCAAAAGCCACCAACTGCGGTCAATGGCGCATCATCAATTGCAAACAAACGCTGCTTTGAGTGCAAAATAATCGCTACTATTTTGGAACGTGAGTGATTGGCTTTAGATACTTTTAGCTATTGGATTAGCAATTGTATTGATTAACAATTGAATTCGGTGATAGAGCGATCATACAAATGACGATGGCATGAAAACGCACAAAGCTAACTGAAAGATATATATATGTATTTTTTTTTTGTGCCGCAAGCACACATCACCAGCACATCACTAGATCAGCAAAATTGCTTCATTAGCGTCGTTATATGCGTTATGTTGGCGTTTGGCTATCAATAAGTCAGTCAACTGGAACTCATTGCGATATTGTTTGTGAACTCTTCACCTTGATTGTTATTGGCTAGTAGATTTATATGCTTTATTGATTTGCTTATATCACACTTGCAACGCTCTGTCTGTTGGCCTAATTTTATTAGCTCGGTTATGTCATTCTATAGCGTGGAAAATTATATTAAAAAAAATCTTTGTGAGTGTGAAATTGCTAGATTATTGCTTAAGAACTGTAAAAAGAAATATGAAATAAAAAGCTAGATTGGATCTAACCTCTTTGATTTTACTACGCCTAAAGTTATGCAATATGTTAATGTTCTAACACAGCGTCTCTTTAGAAGTGAACAAACAATTATTTTCTCTCATGCGATATATTTGTACAGAAAGTTGCTTCAGCTGTTATACGTCAAAGTAAGGATAAGCCCAAATGATCCCAAAAAATTGCTAAAACTACCTCAAATTGATCCCGAAATTAACCCAAAAAGGAACCTAAAAAGTTCCCAAATTTACTACAAAATAACCCCAAAATAACCTCGAAATAACCCCAAAATGACAAGAAAATGATTCCCAAAATGATTCCAAAATGATCCCAAAAATTACCCCAAAATTACCGCTAATTGACCCAACAGTGATTCCAAAATGACCCCCAAAACGATCCTAAGCTGATCCGAAAGTGTTCCCAATATGATCCAAAAATGACCACGAAATGATCCCAAAACGCCCTCCAATTTCTCCAAATTGATCCCAAAGTGACCCCAAAAAGGATCCCAAAATGATCTTAAATGGCCTCCAAAATGACTCAAAAATGACCTCAAAATGACAACAAAGTGATCCCCAAAATGATTCCAAAATGATCCTACAAATTACCCCAAAACGATCCTAAGCTGATCCGAAAGTGTTCCCAATATAATCCAAATGACCACGAAATGATCCCAAAACGCCCTCCAATTTCTCCAAATTGATCCCAAAGTGACCCAAAAAAGGATCCCAAAATGATCTTAAATCGCCTCCAAAATGACCCCAAAATGATTCCAAAATGATCCCAAAATTACCCCAAAATGACCCCAAATTGACCCCAAAACGATCCTAAGCTGATCCCAAATTTGCCCCAATATGATCCAAAAATGACCCCGAAGTGATCCTAAAACCACCTCAAATTTCCCCAAATTGATCCCAAAATGCCCCCAAAATTACCCTAAAATAGGATCCTATAACGATCCCAAATTGACTCCAAAATTACCACAAAATGATCCCAAAAATGATCACCAAAGTTTTACTAAAATAACCCCAAACTGACCCCAAATTGACCCAAAAAATGATCCCAACTCGACACCAAAATTCTCCCAAACTGACCCCAAAATGATCTAAAAATGACACCAAAATAAGAACAAAATAAGAACAAAACGACTACAAAATGATCCCAAAATTATTAAAAAAATTACCCCAAAATTATCCCAAATTCACAAACCAAAAATACCCAAAAATGTTCGCAAAATGATCTCGAGATAGTACGATTACAGTGATCCCGTAGTCGTGTTTGAAGTGGATACCTACCTGTGGTGTATTCTTAGTCCATAACCCGCGGGGGTGGGATCAAATCGTCGAACCGTGTGTGGTTTTGTCAATTTAATCGGCAGAAAATTTAAGAAAAATGTATTTTTATTAAAAAAATTTTCATTATCATATCCTTGTTTTTTTAATAAAAATTCAAAAAAATAAATAAGCCCCAATATTTATTTAAATTAATTTATTAGGTCTATCCACAGAGTTTTTTTTTTCACCAAAAGACCTTCAAGTGCAGAAATCTTAAAAAAAATATATATAAAAATTAATAGTTTATATAAAAGCTACGAATCAATTATTTACTTATGACTGTAGTTACATAACGCATATTTTATTTAACCCCAATATTTACTGAGTCAAATGTCTTTTAGTGAAATTCAAACGCGACTTCAAGCACTTCGCATAAATAAATTACTTACGTGCTGTCCACACTATTGGCACAATGGTTGGCAACGCGACCATAAATTCTCTAGCAATAAATCAATAAAAATTTAAGCTGCCGAAAACAACAAACAAACAACAAAACAGAAGAATAAAATAACAATTGACCAAGCGCAATAAAGAAAATAAATGCAAAAAAGCCGCGTATAGCCAGTACGCGTGAAAGAAGTTAACTTCTTACATCCAGAAATAACGAAATATGAATAAGTTGTATTCGAGAATGGTTTTGATTCATAATTTCATACTTACGCGAAGTGAACCAGGGAACCGATCAATTCGAAAATATCTTATAAATTGTAAATTGCGTCTAGGTGGCAACCCTAAGTGCAACCTTATGTGGAATTGTCATATTTGGAATACGACCGAAAAACTCTTTCATTTAATACCTATATTGGCATATCTAGCTCTATATTTAAAACAAAATGGAGATAGGTGGCAACCCCGTAAACCGCACTAAGTGGCAACACCCATGTATATAATCTTAGAACGAATCAAATTGTCTATGTGCCAAATTTTATCCAAATCGGTCACGCAGTTCCCGAGATATACGAAAAAATAAATAAATTGTGGTTAGGTGGCAACCCTAAGTGGCAACCATGTTTAAGATTATCTCATTTGGAATACGGTCGAAAATACCTTTCATTTAGTACCCATACTGGCATATCTAGCTCTATATTTAAAAACAAAATTGAGATAGGTGGCAACCCTGTAAACCGCACTAAGTGCCAACACCAATGTATATAATCTTAGAATGAATCAAATTGTCTACATGCCAAATTTTATTCAAATCGGTCCAGCAGTTCCCGAGATATATGAAAAAATAAATAAATTGTGGTTAGGTGGCAACCCTAAGTGGCAACCATGTTTAAAATTATCTCATTTGGAATACGGTCGAAAATACCTTTCATTTAGTACCCATATTGGCATATCTAGCTCTATATTAAAAAAAAAATGGGGATAGGTGGCAACCCTGTAAACCGCACTAAGTGGCAACACCCACGTATATAATCTTAGAATGAATCAAGTTGTCTATATGCCAAATTTTATCCAAAGCGGTCAAGTAGTTCCCGAGATATACGAAAAAATAAATAAATTGTGGTTGGGTGGCAACCCTAAGTGGCAACCATGTTTAAAATTATCTTATATGGGATACGGTCGAAAATACCTTTCCTTTGTTACCCATATTAGCATTTCTAGCTCTATATTTTAAAAAAAAAATGGAGATAGGTGGCAACCCTGTAAACCGCACTAAGTGGCAACACCCATGTATATAATCTTAGACTGAATCAAATTGTCTACATGCCAAATTTTATTCAAATCGGTCCAGCAGTTCCCGATATATACGAAAAAATTAATAAATTGTGGTTAGGTGGCAACCCTAAGGGACAACCCTGTTTCAAATTATCTCATTTGGAATACGGTCGAAAATACCTTTCATTTGGTACCCATATTGGCATATCCAGCTCTATATTTATAAACAAAAATTGAGATAGCTGGCAACCCTGTAAACCGCACTAAGTGGCAACACCCATGAATTCAGCTCGCCCTTACTATTACAATTTGTGCAATGTTAGCTAGATCCTAGAATTTCACCTCCTATTTGATTTGCACAGCCAAACATCGTGGTGAAAATCGCCTACGCCTGAAAGTCGGCTACAATTTCTATATCCGTTGCATAATTTCCGTTGCATCATTAGCCATTTTCTAAAATTTTACTTTCAATCAAAACTTGATATCGTCGCCTAAGAAGTTAACTTCATAAATGTGTTGGTCGAATGCAAATAAATAAAATTAATGTGAATCGAACAAATGAATGAGTGGAATGAAAAGAGGTGCAGGCAAGGGTGTTCCCAGCTCTTCACAGAGGTTCGAAATAGGGGGGAGGAGGGGCGCGATTTATATATCTATTTGATAAGTAACTATAATTTTTCTTGGGGTTTTCATTCAGTTTCATTCGGTAAGGTTAGGAAAACGGGCCCCCTGCTGCCTCCCCCCCCCCCCCTTTTCTCCAGCGTACGCCCTTGGGTGCAGGCAATGAAAATGCGAACTCAAACAAAGAAAATTGCATAAATAAACAAAAGCACTGTAATTAATTGCGTAAGAATTTATGGCGTCGGCCACTTGAGCCACATTGCCTATATGGACGCCCATTGTCGATAGCGCTAGCTGTCTGTGTCTCTGTGTGTGTGTGTGTCGATTGTGCTGGAAGTACTTCAATATACGTATGTGAACACGCACGCCTTTATTGTGGCCATAAGAACGGATAAAAGTTATTATTATTCAAGTTCCGCCTCGTAGTCAAGCAGCATACGCGCGTATTTTGCGGGCTTCACTTTCTTCGCGCTCTTTCGCTATAGCTTCGTCATCATTTTCATACGAACCAGCAACCTTTTGCTTATCTGTAACAATTTGTTTTTCAACTTCCGCCACCCTTGAACGATGTTCACCTTTCATTGCCTCATCCGCTTCACGATGGTCCACCGGTAGTCTATCGAGTGCTTCGAGTATATATTTCATTGTACGTCCAGCACGCGGTAACATCTCAACGAACCAACTGTGGCGTTGCTCCATATTGTCACTGCTGTTGTCATCGTCATCGATGAAGTCCGCATCCGTTGCGCCATTCAACGTACGTGCACCACCCAAATAGTCGGTGTAATCATAATCGGATACCAAAGGATTCACTTTCGAATAGTAAATAGCCGCGAAGGTAGAGTAAATGATGAGCAATGCGGTGCCAGTCTGTAAATGAAAAGAGAAAGAAAGAAAGAAAGTGTGTGAGTGAGAGTGTGCGTGTGCGTGAGTTGGAGTTTTAAAATTCGCATATTAAAAGCGGCATGTTTTCGATATCCCCTTTATACATATATGTAGCACGTATGCTATGCGGCGTGGGTATATTATTTTAAGCAACGAAATCGATTGGCTTTTAATTCCCATAAAATGAACGGCTTAAATTCACGTATTCATTGGTTGTTGTGTGGTACACAGTTAATTCTTATAGAAGCAATATGTGAACATACAACAATGTATATTTGCGGAAGCTCAGCTCATCCTTGCTCTTAGTACAAAAGTCGCGCGAAATGCTTGTTTCCCAAGAGGGTGGTTGATTGGTTGGAGTAGCGATTTCTCGCATACATACCTCAATTAGCGATGAAAACTATTTTTTAAAGAATATTTGGGAAGTTCCCAGGTCGGGAGTCCGCACAGAAGAGGGCTCAAAATGTGATGGTATTAGTGTTTTTTTTTACTCCCAGGAAAAAATCGTCGCTCAATGCTTTATATTTTTGAGATCTGAAAGGATCTTCAATGATCCCAAAATCACCACAAAGTGGTCTCAAAATGACCCCAAAAAGATTTCAAAATGATCGCAAAATTGTCCCAAAAATACCCCAAAATGATCCCAAATTGATCCCAAAATTACCCCATAGTGAACCCAAATTGAGCCAAAAATGATCCTAGACGACCGCAAAATAATCCCAAACTTTCCCCAAAATTATCCCAAATTGATCCCAAAATGAGCCCAAAATCATACCCAAAATGATCCCAAAATAACTCAAAAGGATCCCAAAATGACCCCAAAATGATCCCAAATTGATCACAAATCTACCTCAGAATGATCCCAAAATTACCCCAAGTGATCCCAAAATTAGCACAAAATGATCCCAAGAATACCCCGTAATGATCCCAAATTAGTCCAAACATGATCCTAGTACGACCGCCAAATAATCACATAATGATCCCCAAATTCCCCCGAAAGTATCCCAAATTGATCCCAAAATGAGCCCAAAATTATACCAAAATGTTCTTAAAATTACCTCAAAACGATCCCAAAATTACCTCAAGATTACCCCAAAATGATCGCAAACTGATCCCAAAATAACCCCAAAATTAAGCCAAAATGATCCCAAAATTAGCCCAAGTTGATCCATAAATGACTCCAAAATGATCCGGAAATTACCCCAAAACGATCTCAAAATGATCCCAAAATTACCCCAAAACGATCCCAAAATGACACCAAAATTAAGCCAAAATGACCCCAAAAATATCCCAAAATGATTCCAAACTGATCCCAAAATAACCCCAACATTGATCCAAAATTAACCCCAAAACGATCTCAAAATGGACCCAAAATGATCCCAAGTTGATCCAAAAATGATCCCAAAATTACCCCAAAACGATCCGAAAATGATTCCAAAATGATCCCAAAATTACCCAAGATAATCTCGAAATGATCCCAAAATGGTTCCGAAGTGATTCCGAAACAGTCCCTAATCGAATCGTCACTTTTGGCTCAGTACTTTTTTCGACACAAACTTTAAGATTATTTGTCCTTGAGACTATTTTCACCATTTCAGTTTACACGGATGATGCCCTGTGGACTCGGAGGGGCGAATGTTTTGGGGAGTGATGCCGAAATTGAGTACGCTGCGGTATACCTTTGCGGTACTGCCCGACTGTCGTTGTAGCGTTTTGGTGTGACCAGTGGAACCTTCTAGGTCATGGTGTAGGTAGGTGGGCCGTGACCCTAGCATAATTAAACATAGTTTCTCTAATATGGGTGCTCAGACATCGTGGCCCACAAGCAAGCGGCATGCCCGATTAGTAGCCTCGGCGTGGATCGGCTATTTATGTCTTAGAGACGAAGAAGGTCCTTGTATCCCTGGGACTTATGAAGAGTCGTATTTCTCAGTACTTGCTTAGTGAGTTTAATGGATGGAACCATTCGCAGTCCTGTTGAGTGTCAAAGAGTCTGTGTCCCTCCTAAAATGATAGACGATCTCCGACCCTTCTCAGGTTAAAAATGAGAGGGGCCATCCAAGTGCCGCAGCAGCTCTGACCTTCCGAGTACGGAGGAGACGGTGAATCACCTGCTGTGAGATTATCCAGCGCACTCCGCTATTAGCACCAAATTTCTATGAAATGGAAGCCTTATGTGATTGATTACCGAGATGACATGAACTGCTTCCTTTATGTTTGTATAGTTTCCACTTTCAAGTTGAAAAGCTCTAAAACCCCAGACTTATTTGACCTTTTCACTTCAAGACACCCAATTTTTTTAATGAAACGAAAAATTAGCCAACAACCATAGTAGGGATTTTGTGTATTTATGTTGTTGTTCAGCGAGCAATGTTTATAAGGACGGCACCGCTGCATACTTTTTGGCACAGTAAATTTTCTGAACAAGTTTCAAAAATAAGCGACAAGAGCGTAAAGTTTGGACGACTTTGTGTTATTACCTGCATCGATTTCTTCGTTTTAAGATCGTCAATCACTAGAAATCGGATAGATTTATATGCAACAGGAAGCACCTAAAAATATGCAATTTCTGTATATTTGTTCAGTGGCGGGTTTCAAACTTTATTAGATGATGTTGGAAAAATCTGCACTTTTCCTCTCGCCACAAGAGGGCTAAGTTCCCAACACACCATACTCGTAAAATTGTCAACGACCTTACTTATAAATATTACAGTGCATAGTTTTAGGCGCTGTTGTAATAACTCAATTTAGTCCTAACTTTACCTTGGCTGGCATAACCTTTTTGGTCGGAATTCGGTCTATATACCTTAGATATATTTACTATCTTATTTTTTCACATCTTTTTTTGAGCGCTGATATGCCGCTGCTTTTCATAGAATTAGTGAAAAAGTCACCACAGAGCCATTGCAAGTGACATTTCAATTATAAATTGGCTTAAAATAAAACATTTTTAAAATAAGCTGATTTTTATACTGGCATACGGGTAAAAATGTAAATTAAATACACGGCTACTTGATTTCAATTATAATTCGCATTCATACATACATATTTACATAAATACATTTAAGCTTGAAGGAATATGTCAAACAAGCAGTCAACCGCAAAATTTTAATTTTTAAAACGCCTTAATGTATGCTACGTGTTCTCATTTATTTCATTCATATCTCTTTCCAGCTTTTCCCAATCGTATACAAAACGCACTCAGCTGAGCAAGAATTTTTCACATGGCAGCCAATTAAATGACCTTACCTGCGCGACTAACAATGTTGAATAATGTAAGGAAGTCTAAATGCGTTTGAATATGGGTATTATATAGCTAGTTGTGAGATGGTGTGGTATCTTACTCTGAGTTCCACTTACAAGCGGTAGCATGCGAATGGGCAAAGAAGAGCCGCTAGGGAAAATGTTGGAATTTTTAAAAGACGCAACTGGGTATAAATAACCACAACTTGAGTGAAACATGAAAACACAGCTGAGTAGCGGTAATTAAAACCGCAAGAGAACGAAAATAAAAATATGAAGAAGGATAATAAATTTGCAACTGCGTACACGCATACTTATACAGGCGCACAAATAATTACATACATAGGTATGGGTTATTCCATGTCAAGTCGTCTAATGATTGGAATTGACACCTGTCAAATTGAATGAAATCGGTCGGAGAGTGTGGTAATGGTATGGTAATGGTATGGTAATGGTATGGTAATGGTATGGTAATGGTATGGTAATGGTATGGTAATGGTATGGTAATGGTATGGTAATGGTATGGTAATGGTATGGTAATGGTATGGTAATGGTATGGTAATGGTATGGTAATGGTATGGTAATGGTATGGTAATGGTATGGTAATGGTATGGTAATGGTATGGTAATGGTATGGTAATGGTATGGTAATGGTATGGTAATGGTATGGTAATGGTATGGTAATGGTATGGTAATGGTATGGTAATGGTATGGTAATGGTATGGTAATGGTATGGTAATGGTATGGTAATGGTATGGTAATGGTATGGTAATGGTATGGTAATGGTATGGTAATGGTATGGTAATGGTATGGTAATGGTATGGTAATGGTATGGTAATGGTATGGTAATGGTATGGTAATGGTATGGTAATGGTATGGTAATGGTATGGTAATGGTATGGTAATGGTATGGTAATGGTATGGTAATGGTATGGTAATGGTATGGTAATGGTATGGTAATGGTATGGTAATGGTATGGTAATGGTATGGTAATGGTATGGTAATGGTATGGTAATGGTATGGTAATGGTATGGTAATGGTATGGTAATGGTATGGTAATGGTATGGTAATGGTATGGTAATGGTATGGTAATGGTATGGTAATGGTATGGTAATGGTATGGTAATGGTATGGTAATGGTATGGTAATGGTATGGTAATGGTATGGTAATGGTATGGTAATGGTATGGTAATGGTATGGTAATGGTATGGTAATGGAATGGTAATGGAATGGTAATGGAATGGTATGGTAATGGTATGGTAATGGTATGGTAATGGTATGGTAATGGTATGGTAATGGTATGGTAATGGTATGGTAATGGTATGGTAATGGTATGGTAATGGTATGGTAATGGTATGGTAATGGTATGGTAATGGTATGGTAATGGTATGGTAATGGTATGGTAATGGTATGGTAATGGTATGGTAATGGTATGGTAATGGTATGGTAATGGTATGGTAATGGTATGGTAATGGTATGGTAATGGTATGGTAATGGTATGGTAATGGTATGGTAATGGTATGGTAATGGTATGGTAATGGTATGGTAATGGTATGGTAATGGTATGGTAATGGTATGGTAATGGTATGGTAATGGTATGGTAATGGTATGGTAATGGTATGGTAATGGTATGGTAATGGTATGGTAATGGTATGGTAATGGTATGGTAATGGTATGGTAATGGTATGGTAATGGTATGGTAATGGTATGGTAATGGTATGGTAATGGTATGGTAATGGTATGGTAATGGTATGGTAATGGTATGGTAATGGTATGGTAATGGTATGGTAATGGTATGGTAATGGTATGGTAATGGTATGGTAATGGTATGGTAATGGTATGGTAATGGTATGGTAATGGTATGGTAATGGTATGGTAATGGTATGGTAATGGTATGGTAATGGTATGGTAATGGTATGGTAATGGTATGGTAATGGTATGGTAATGGTATGGTAATGGTATGGTAATGGTATGGTAATGGTATGGTAATGGTATGGTAATGGTATGGTAATGGTATGGTAATGGTATGGTAATGGTATGGTAATGGTATGGTAATGGTATGGTAATGGTATGGTAATGGTATGGTAATGGTATGGTAATGGTATGGTAATGGTATGGTAATGGTATGGTAATGGTATGGTAATGGTATGGTAATGGTATGGTAATGGTATGGTAATGGTATGGTAATGGTATGGTAATGGTATGGTAATGGTATGGTAATGGTATGGTAATGGTATGGTAATGGTATGGTAATGGTATGGTAATGGTATGGTAATGGTATGGTAATGGTATGGTAATGGTATGGTAATGGTATGGTAATGGTATGGTAATGGTATGGTAATGGTATGGTAATGGTATGGTAATGGTATGGTAATGGTATGGTAATGGTATGGTAATGGTATGGTAATGGTATGGTAATGGTATGGTAATGGTATGGTAATGGTATGGTAATGGTATGGTAATGGTATGGTAATGGTATGGTAATGGTATGGTAATGGTATGGTAATGGTATGGTAATGGTATGGTAATGGTATGGTAATGGTATGGTAATGGTATGGTAATGGTATGGTAATGGTATGGTAATGGTATGGTAATGGTATGGTAATGGTATGGTAATGGTATGGTAATGGTATGGTAATGGTATGGTAATGGTATGGTAATGGTATGGTAATGGTATGGTAATGGTATGGTAATGGTATGGTAATGGTATGGTAATGGTACCAAATCGTTCATATCATTCAAATGGAATGCCCCATATGCAAATATAAAACGTGAAGGAAAAAAAATCAACTCGATTGCAATTCGTAAAATGCGGCAATAAAGTCTTCTGAGTTATGCTACTGGAGCTCGAAATACCACGAAGGTTAATAATGAAAAAAAAATTTTAGCAAAAGAGGAAGACAACACTGCTCAACAACAACAAAAGAGAACACCCACAGCGCACAGCAGCATCAGCTACTCATTCAACCTCTTTTATGGGTCAAGTCCACCTTCATCAAACACGCAGAATACGAGATAGTCTCATTCATATGAAATGCAGCTGCAAACAGCGTATGCATGCATTTCTTGCACTCCGTCACTCCCCCCACAAAAATGCCATTAAAATGCCCTTTAAAAAGTTGCACAAGAAATAAAACTGATTTCATTGAAATGCCTAAACGTGTTTTTCATTTAACCATCAAATGTAAAATTGCACATAAACTCACCGGCTCACACCTACACACACACACCTATCAACGCGTGCACTTCATCGTTGGCATCACCTTTGTATTGAGTGCTTTTAGGCGCCCACATGGAAAATCTCGTTAAATGAATAGTGATTAACTTAGGGGGTGCGCGTTGCAGCAAATGCACCAAAAAAACGAACACACATACATACATACAGTCACATGTGGCTTTTGAGAGATCTGCTTTTATTTAGGGTCATTAGGGTGGCACGCATTGCTTGTAGTCAGAAATTGGGCACACTTTTGAGAAATTGTGCAAAAATGTTAAATGTACACACTCTAATATCTCAAAAAAACTTTGTATGTAAGAAACAAGCATGCAAAATGTATCTCTATATATATATATGCGATGTGTACGTTTTTTTGTTCAATATGCATGTAAAATGACATTCACAATACACTCAGCATGAACACCGCATGCTTTGCATATTCCCAACGCACAAACCCAAATGCATACAGAGCCATGCACACACACACACACACACACACAAACACACAACCATACACTGGTGCAATTTAACGCGGTTGTGCCCCACAAAATATGCAACGAAATGGAAAATGCGCGCATTGCACCAACCGCGTCATGCATTTTGTAGGCAGCATAGCAATCCATTTATTTCATTCAAGTAAAAGTAGAAAATTTCCAAATAAAAAATGCTAAAAAAAACAATATGAAAAAATGTTACTTGAATTTTTCAAATTTATTTTGAAGTATGTAGTTAAGAAGGTTTATGTTGAGATTTTTGTGGTGGTAGTTCAAGAATCATAGCTATATATGTGCTTAGCTCGAATTATCTTACACAGAATCAATTTAAAGAAAGGGTCGTTCTCGTAAAATTGAAGTATGACAGCTCGGTAAAGTCTTTTCCAATACTGACAAAGCTGTTAGGTAGGGTAGTCAAATTTAGACCCTAGGAAGAGATTTTCTTTTCAGTCCATTTTATTTCCGTTTGTGTTATCTATTTTTTTATTTTCTTTTTATATTTTTTTATGTTATTTTGATTAGTTTTATTTTATTTCATTTTATTTTATTTTTTGTTCTATTCAATTTTTTTTCGTTTTTTTATTTCATTTTATTTTATTTTATTTTGCTGTTGTATTAAATTTTTTTTATTTTTTTTTTTTTTTTTTTTTTTTAGTTTATTCTATTTTTTTTTTTCTTTGTTCAATTTTTTTATGTTATTTTATTTTATTTTATTTTATTTTCTTTTATTTTATATTTTTTTATTTTATTTTATTTTATTTTATTTTATTTTATTTTATTTTATTTTATTTTATTTTATTTTATTTTATTTTATTTTATTTTATTTTATTTTATTTTATTTTATTATATTTTATTTTATTTTATTTTATTTTATTTTATTTTATTTTATTTTATTTTATTTTATTTTATTTTATTTTATTTTATTTTATTTTATTTTATTTTATTTTATTTTATTTTATTTTATTTTATTTTATTTTATTTTATTTTATTTTATTTTATTTTATTTCATTTCAATTATTTTTTTTTCAATTATTTTATTTTATTTCATTTTATTTTTTGTTCTATTAAATTTTTTCGTTTTTTCATTTCATTCTTTTTGTATTTTATTTTGTTGTTGTATTAAATTTCTTTATTTTAAATTTTTTTATTTTTTATTAGTTTATTCTATTTTATTTTATTTTATTTTTTTTGTTCTACATATTCAGTTTTTATTTTTTTTTATTTATTTTTTTTTTTTGTTTAAATATTCTTTTTTTTCGTTCTTACTTTGTATTTTATTTTATTTTATTTATTTTTTTTATTATTTTTTTCTTTTATTTTCTTTTATTATTTTTTTTTTATTTTATATATTTTTTTATTTTTTTTTTTATTTTTTTTTTATTTTATTTTATTTTATTTTATTTCAATTATTTTATTTTATTTTATATTATTTTATTTTATTTTGTTTTATTTTATTTTATTTTATTTTATTTTATTTTATTTTATTTTTTATTTTATGTGATTTTATTTTATTTTATTTTTTATTTTATGCGATTTTATTTTGTTTTGTTTTATTGTCATTTTTTTTTTTTTTGTTTTATTTTTTTTTATATTTTATTTTTTTATTTTATTTTTTGTTCTACATATTCAACTTTTAATTTTTTTATTTTTTTTTTTTAGTTTAAATAATTTTTTTTTTTCGTTGTAATTTTGTATTTTATTTAATTTTATATATTATTTGATTCAATTTTTTTTTAATTTTTCTTTTTTATTTATTTCATTTTGTTTTATTTTAACTTATTTTGTTTTATTTTTTTTTTTATTTTTTTTTTTATTTTGTGTTGTATTATTTTAATTTATTTTTTATATATTTTTTATTTTACTTTATTGATGAATTTTTTTTATTTTATTTTATTTTTTACTTTGTTTTTTTTTTATTCTATTTTTTATTTTTATTCTTTCTAATTTTCAAAAGGTGCTTTAAAATCTACAATCTAAAGGCGTTGTATGTTTGTCTTAAAAACTCTTGCTCGTACTTAATTACTCATAAGTGCATTCCTTTTCTCCCAAATTCCATGTCACTTCGCTCACACAAGCACACGCCTGCATACCAACATACACACATACATACATGTCCTTACCCCACCACATCGCGCATACTGCATTCTTAGTGCTCTTTCACTTCATATCTCGCTTTTGCTTTTTTTTATGTTTTACTAAAAAACTTTTCCCCCTAATGTAGTCTTCGTGCATGAATGCCAATTTTGTGTTCATTCATTAAGTTTCTTTAGATTATTTTTTCTATATTCGCACTTAGTTATTGTGCGAAATAAAATGAAATGCAATGAAATGAAATGAAAAACTATTTTTTGCAGCAAACATACTTTGCCACTTTTCATAGCCATTCACTATTTCACTTGTTGCCTTAATATGCTTGCATGTGTGGGTGCTTATAAATAGCAGAGATATAAAACAGTTTGGTACAGTTGCATCAAAATGTTTTCACTGCTTCAGTTTGTACTTAAACATTGAAGCGGTTGCTTTAGAATCGGTTTGAAGCACTGCATCTGCATAGATTCTTGTTTGTTATTATGTTTGTCGCTGAGTGAGCATGTTTTCTTCAGAATATTTTCATTTAACAAATTAAAAGCTTTCACTTTTTATATAGCTCGTCATTTGTTCTTTTCACAGTGGCATGTCTTTTCAAAAACACTATTTAGATAGATGGCCACACGGAAAAGATTTTGGTGGATATACAAACGAAGGAGTGAATAAATTGCCGTTTGGTGGCAACCCTAGGTGGCAACCCTGCCTGAAAATATTTTCGTTAGTATAATGTCGAAAATACCTTTCATTTGATACCAATATTGACTTATTTCGCTCAATATTGAAAACAAATTGGGATAGATGGCAACCCTGTAAACCACCCGAAGTGGCAGCACCCAAGTAGAAAGTCTTAGAATGAAGCGCACTATCTATATGCCGAATTTGATCCAAATTGCTTCAGCTGTTTGCGAGATATTGGTCGATAAACGAAGGAATAAATAAAAATGTGATTAGATGGCAACCCTAGGTGGCAACCCTGCCTGAAAATATCTTATTTGGAATACGGCAGAAATTATCTTTCATTTGTTACCAATATTTTGTTATATCTTTCTCAATATTTAAAAAAAGGGGATAGTTGGCAACCCTATAAATCGTCCAAAGTGGCAACACCAAAGTAGAAACTTTCAGAATAAAGCATAAAAAAAGTCCCGAGGTAAACGAGGAGGACAGGACAAAGTAGTTGCGCTCTTGGCAGTAGAGAAGGAAGGTTGATAATATGCTAAACAAAAAAGTGAGCAGGATATCTTGAATAGTTCTCAAAAATGTTTGCTTACTAAAATCATTAATAATAACTTTAGGTCTGCGCGACATCAGAATGCCATTTTCGAATTTCCAGCATCATTCATAAATAAGTATGCGGGTATAGCTGAACACATGCATACATATATCTATACATATGGGTCATTCCATGCCAAATCGACTAATTTTTTACCTGACCCCCTTCGATTTCGCTAAAAATTTGCTATCTTTTTCTACCCCACCGAAATATATTTTTCAGATTTTTTTCAAATTTTTCTTCCCAAAATTAAAAAAGTTATGAATTTTAAAAAACGTTTATTTTTTTAATGCTGTAACTTTTTAGAAAATCGACCGTTTGGGATCATTTTTTTTTTTAATTCTTGTTTTTAAATGTAGTTTTCGGAAAAAAAATTTAAAAAAATTTATAATATATAATTAATATATAACTTTTTATTTTTTTTTTTTTCGAAAAAAAGTCCGACCCTGTTTTTTCATTCTTATTTTTATTTTTTTTTTTTTTTGTAAACTCCAACTAATTCAGCAATAAGCCCCGCTAATAACAAGATGTGTCGGCAATCGCTTCTATTTTTTTTTATTGAAAAAAAATTCAATAAAAAATTATATAAAATGAGCCAAAGTTGAAAATAAAAATTTTGTTTCAATAAAAAAAAATAGAAGAGATTATCGGCACATCTTGGTATTAGCAGGGGCTTATTGTGAATTAGTTGGAGTTTAAAAAAAAATTTTATTAAAATAAAAACAGGGCCCGACTTTTTTTCGGAAAAAAAATATTTGAAGAATTTACAGCATTTTTAAAAAAAAAAATTTTTTTTAAACTTCATAACTTTTTTTGATTTGGGGAAAAAAATTTTAAAAAAATTCTAAAAAAATGTCTTTGGGGGGTAGAAAAAGATAGCAAATTTTTAGCGAAATCAAAGAAGGTCAGTTAAAAAATTTGTCGATTTGGCATGGAATGACCCATATACTTACTTACATATATATATAGGCATGTAGGCAGGTGTGAATAAAAGTTCACATCACATCATGCCAGCTGAGAAATCATTCATTAGCGTGTGACATGTTAGTAACCGCAGAACAACAAAAACACATACTCACAGACACACTCAAACATATCAACGCGCATTAGATGGCTGGGCGAAGGCTGTGCATAGAGACGTGATGCCAGGAATGATAGTAAATGAACATGTGAAGACCTAGAGCTACAGCTGTCATCCGCGTTTTGTATGATTTGCGCTAAAAATAATTTATCATACTTAGGTGAGACAAAACATGATGAATTTATAGCGATTTTTTTTTAAGTGATGGAGTACATGAAACTTAATTTTTAGTCCAAACTTTTGAAAAATTCATCTGAGTTCAGAGTAAATACACATTGCTGTTTATAACTAAATTATAGGTTAACTTTACTTTGACTATTTTTGTGTGTTGTCACTGCATAAAAGGGGTAGCCAGCGATTTCAAGCTGAGTGTGTGCCGTGGTGAAGACGCTAACGGTAGTCCAAGAATAATATTGCAATGATTTTTCTTAATTTTTTTTTGAGAATCTGGTTTGTTTTCGCGTGCGCCACAAAAAGAGCCAAATGTTGTTGTTGTAGAGCCATAGCGTGTCAAAAAGAGTCACTACATGGCTATGGCTGCTGTATAATGCTCGCATGTACTAAAACAAAAAAAAAAAAACAAACAATATAAATATGACTCGGTAAGTATTTTTGTTTGTGATGCGACACAAATTTCCTACTTGCCCACTCGCATGTCAGCGGCGTGCGACAGTTGGTTTGCACCTGGACAAATATGTCACGCGCAGCTACTGACATATGCAACAGAAATTATTACGTGACAAATGAATGACAAGCAACAGTGACAAGTAGCTTATGTTTTATTTTTGGCTCTGTTGTGGTGTTTTTTTTTTTTTAGATTTTTTCTCATGGTGGTTCGCGCTGTTTGAAAGCGAAGTCTGTGTATGATATCTGAATGATTTTCATTTAAAATAAAATAAAAGCAATATACAAATGAAATGACAAATAAATTACGTGTAGGTGGCAACCCTAGGTGGCAATTCTGTCTGAAAATATCTACGTTAGTATATGGCCGAAAATATCTTTCATATGATGCCCATATTAGTGTATTTTGCTCAATATTTAAAAAAAAAATGGAACAGGTGGCAACCCTGTAAACGGTCCAAGGTGGCAACACCCAAATACAAAGTCTTCTAATGCAGCATACCATCGTCATGCCAAATTTGATACAAATTGCTTCAGCAGTTCCCGAGATATTTATGATTAGGTGGCAACCCTAGATGACAGTCCTGCCTGAAAATATCTTAATTGGAATACGGGCGAAAATGCCTTTAATTTCATACCTATGTTGGCATATTTTGCTTAGTATTTTAAAAAAAACTGAGACAGATGGCAACCCTGTAAACCGCTTGAAGTGGCAACACCCTATTAGAAAGTTTAAGAATGAAGCACACTATCTATATGCAAAATTTTATTCAAATCGCTTCAGCCGTTCGCGAGATATATGAAAAAAATGGATAAAATGGAATGTAAGTTGGCAACCCTAAGTTCCTGAAAATGTCTTCGTTAAAATACGGCAGAAAATACCTTTCATTTGATACCCATATTGGCATATCTTGCTCAATATTTAAAAGAAAGTAATAGTGGCAGCTCTGTAAACCGGCCGAAGTGGCAACACCCAAAAACAAAGTCTTAGAACTAAGCCGTTCCCGAGATATTGGCCGATATACGAAGTAATAAATAAAATGGGGCTTGGATGGAGTCGTGTGTTCTACCCACTCCCCGCGGAGCAGCGGCCATGGCTAGGGAAAGAAACGAGCGGAGTCTCAATCCCAAAGATCCCCCAAAAAGGGATCTCAATGCGGAAATCCTTAGGACGGCTTATAAACATGAGCTGGTCAACTGGACTACTGTCAAAGCTCTATCTAATCCAGCATAAGGATAAAGTGGACATTGCCTTTGGTAACAGCGTCAAGAAGGACCCTTGGGGATGCGCGAACTCTTTCTGTCAACTTAACATAAGGATAAAGTGAGCATTACCTTGGGAAACAGGGTCAAAAAGGCCCCTAGAAGATGCGCCAACTCTTTCTGTTCGCAATTCACAATGCATCCACGTCCGATAGAGCCAA
>CAXKVI010000003.1:118898016-118910516 GCA_964058755.1 Campiglossa producta
AGCAAAAATTAGTTGTTTGTAGATGTAATGTAGAGACGGGGTGTTGTGATCAGGGTTAGAACTTCTGAAGAGAAATATCGAAGAAGCAGGCGACATTACGGTTACGGTTATGGTAAGAGTTGTTGTTATGGTTATGGTTGAGGTGATGGTTACAGTTATGGTTACGGTTATGGTTATGGGTATTGGTATGGTTACGGTTATGGTTACTGCTACGGTTACGGTTATTATTACGGTTATGTTTATGGTTATGGTTACCGTTTATGTTTTATCCACGATACTGGAGTAGTAGATTTAAATGTTCTTCAAAAAACGTATTCAATCCACTAGGTTCATCCTAAAGTTCTAATCCTCGCTATAACATATAACAGTCACACACACTCCTCCTGCAGCTAATGCACAAAAAGTTACAACATGCTACATGTACGTTGTTGCAGCTTAATAATGCTGGCTATACGCTCGTACTCGCATAGTTAGGCAACACAATTAGGTATGGCGAAAAATTTCAACAACGCTAAAAGGCAACGTAACAGCAACTAGAGGGCAAAGCATAGGTTCCCTATGTACAGTCACTTCTCAGAGCAGAAAACCCAGGACATCGCCATGGATCTCTGCGCAGTGGAACCACCCGGGGTTTTACCTCGGCCAAGGACTGTCACTTTCAATGTAACCCTGTTTAGTATGTTTTGTCCCATTCCGAAACTATCATCCTCCCCCCTTGCAGCAGGGCTGCAAGATATTCTTTTGTTACGGGCGGGCGTTGAGCCGAACCCCGGACCAAAAGAATGGATATGCAGTGTCTGTTGCAAAAAAATATATGTTAAACGGTCGCATTCTGTGCAATGCTTCTCGTGTAAGAGATGGCTCCATAAATCTGGATGTTCAGGGCTTAACCCTAACATCCACAGACCCCGTACTTTCTTTAGTACTTTCGTGGCCCCTTGCTGTTTGCGCCGTCGGGCGTCCCGCGGTAAGCGCCGTTCAAGCGCACCCCTACCGCCACCTTCTAGTAGCAATACTAATAATAATAATGTCTTAACGACTAGCAGCATTTCTGCTATACCCGCCACACAAATTCCAGACTGTTGCTCGTGCCTTATGGCGTCAACATCACGCGCAGCAGCTCAACACTCTTGCTCCTACCGGAGCAGTTTAGACATGAGCAACTCCGAGCATCAGTCTCTGTCTGTTTCGTTACACCCCCCCTCCCGTTTACACGTGAGTCAGGATCAACATCTTCTTGCACCTGTCTCGACGTGTACTGTTTGTCGGCAAAGATTATACACGCTCGCGTCATCGGTCAAATGCAATAACTGCTTAGGCCAATGCCACGTGCATCTATGCTCTGGGCTCGCGAACAGGAATCTTTGGACGGATGCGTTCATTGCACCATGCTGTAACACGCCTCAGCCTACGACGCCAGCCAACCCGGTTACACCAGGTCCACAGCTAACTAGGCTGAGGCACAGCCTTGGTCTTCGCCTACCAACACCTGGGCGAACACATCCGTCTCTCACGCCTTTGGTTAACTCGACATCGACCCCACCGGCGCACTTCCAAATCTTACAGCACAACTGTAACGGATTAACTGGTAAGATCGCAGAGATAACCAACTTGATGACGCAATATGACATAAAACTTGCCGCAATCCAAGAAACCAAGCTCAGTCCAAGGTCGGACCTCATTACCTATGGTGGATATAACATTCACCGGAAGGACCGTCATAGAGTAACAGGAGGTCTGGGAGGTGGTCTAGCGTTCATAACGCACAACTCTGTACAGTATCATCTATTTGATACCGACATCGAAGGAACGGATGATATCTTAGAAAGCCAAGGTATTACCATCCGTACAGGAGATGTCGATCTGCAAATCATAAACATCTACATACCCCCTGTCTCAAGTTGCCCCACCGGTTATCACCCCGACATTAGCTTGCTATTACGAGGAGATAACCGCGTGATCCTGGGCGACTTCAATGCGCACCACGATATGTGGCACTCAAACTTGCCAGCAGACAGTAGGGGGCATGTACTCGCAGAACAAATAGATGATACGGCTTTCTGTACATTGAACGGAGACGCCCCTACGAGAGTATCGGGTAACTGCTATAGTTCGCCAGATATTTCTATCGTAAGTGCAGGACTATTGAACAACACCAATTGGCGACCCATACTCACGTTGGCGTCTGACCATCTCCCAATAGTCATTACCATCGAACGACCGACGGACTTTATAACACCTGAGCATGGTACATACATCAACTTTACCAAGGCGGACTGGGACAGTTTTCAGACATATACGGACGAATCCTTGGCTGCTCTATCCATTCCTACGGACGTACGCAAAGGCGAACGAGACTTCCGCAACATCATTGACTTGGCCTCTAGACGCTTCATTCCTGCGGGTCGAATATCTCGAATAAGACCAAATTTCCCCGCGGAGGCAGCGGCCATGGCTAGAGAAAGAGATGAAGTGCGAAGTCTCAATCCCGCAGACCCCCGTATAAGGGATCTCAACGCGGAAATTCGTAGGTTGGTCGATAAACACAAACTGGCCAAATGGAAACAACACCTAGAGCAATGCAACCTCTCTGACGGTGTTGGCAAATTATGGACTACGGTCAAAGCTCTATCTAATCCAACACAACACAAGGATAAAGTAGATATTACTTTCGGTGACAGGGTGAAGAAGGACCCTAGGGGATGTGCGAACTCCTTCTGTAGACAATTTGTACTACATTCCCCACCCGATAGAGCTAAACGTAGAACCATGCGACAGGCGCGTAAATACAAAAACCAAAACACGCCCATTGTCATCACTGCCTCAGAGGTCAAGGAAGCCATCAGACAGGCTAAGCCCTCAAAATCCATCGGCCCCGACGGCATTGCCATGAAGATGCTGAAACATCTAGGCCAGGAGGGACACAAATACTTAGCGGCTCTATTCAATCTTTCACTGAACACTTTCGTCATTCCTGAAATATGGAAAAAGGCGAGAGTGGTTCCATTATTAAAACCTAGAAAGCCGGCAAACATAGGCGATTCATATCGCCCTATATCACTTTTGTCGCCGGTAGTGAAGACGCTAGAGTCCATTTTGCTCCCGTATTACACCGCAAATTTGCACCTGGCTAATCATCAACATGGCTTCCGTAAGCTGCACAGCACCACCACCGCACTCAATGCCATTACAACGCAAATAAATAGCGGTCTAAATCAAAACCAACCAAATCACAGGACTGTGTTAGTGGCACTTGACTTGTCGAAAGCTTTTGACACAGTCAACCATGCCACTCTCATACAAGATCTATTAGAAACACAAATACCTGATGGGTTAAAGAGATGGACCGCTAATTACTTGAATGGGCGGCAGGCGTCGGTCAACTTTAGAAACGCAACATCAAAACCAAGACGAATTAGACAGGGGGTGCCACAGGGTGGTGTCCTATCCCCGACACTGTTTAATTTCTATCTATCGAAGATGCCCCCACCACCAGAGGGTGTCTCCGTCGTTTCTTATGCTGACGACTGTACAATAATGGCGACGGGGAAGGGCCCCTATACTGATGAACTCTGTAATAAAATCAACGGTTACCTCTGCGACCTTTCCAGGTTTTTCACAGAGCGAGATCTGACGATATCTCCGACTAAATCAACGGCGACGCTTTTTACGACGTGGACGCAACAGGTGAGAAATGAATTAGACATTTTCGTTGACGGCACTAAGCTACCAACTGTCAGCCACCCAAAGTTATTAGGGATGACATTGGATAATACTTTCTCATTTGCTGGTCATGTGTCTGCAATGGTCTCAAAGGTACGTGGTCGCAACAAGATCCTCAAGTCACTTGCCGGCAGTACTTGGGGAAAAGACAAAGAAACGTTGTTGACTACATATAAGGCCATTGGCCGACCAGTCTTTGACTATGCTGCACCCATATGGTCGCCTAATGTACATAACACCAACTGGACGAAGTTACAAGTCTGCCAAAATACTGCCATCAGAACTGCTACGGGATGTCTCCTCATGTCTTCCGAGTCTCACCTCCATCAGGAGGCAAAACTGCTCAATGTAAAAGAGCATGCGGAAATGCTGAGCAAGCAATTCCTTCTGAACTGCCACAAGCCAGCACATCCAAACCGTCATCTTTTGGACATAGATCCGCCCCCGAGAGACATAAGGAAACATCTCCGTAAACATTATGATGAGATCCGGCATCATATTACCTTGCCGTTTGATCTGCAGAATCATAAGCGGGCTCTAACCGACATCCACACCGAGTCGGTAGATACTTTTGTCGGATCTCTACCTGTGAACCCCGTTCTGAACAGTCCTCCACCGGATATTGCTGAAGAAGAACGCACCTTACCAAGGGAGACAAGAGTTACCCTGGCACAGCTTAGGTCTGGATATAGTGTAAGGTTAAACTCCTACTTGTCCAGACTTAATGACACAATCTCAAACACATGCCCTGCATGTGGTAGGACCCCCCATGATACTCTACATCTCTTCAATTGTTCATTTGAACCTACTCTTCTAACCCCTCTGTCCCTCTGGACAAACCCTGTTGAAACTGCACGTTTCCTTGGACTCCCCTTAGAAGAGCTTGATGAAGATCTTCGGAATGATCATACACTCTAGACAGGGCAATGCATTGTTAACAACAACAACAACAGAGGGCAAAGCGACTGTGTGAGTGCGTGTGCATTGAAGTGTATAACTATGTGGGTGATTGTGACCTTGTCAGTGTGTGTAGCTTTTGTATGTTAGTGGCAAGGCAGCGCAACGTCAATGGTTGTGGCAACATTGATTTAGTTGTCGATTTTTGCAAATGCAGCAACTAACAAGGAGTTGCAGCTAAAACAAGTAAGAAAGTCGGGGATCTAATGAAAGCAGGCAGCTTTGTACCCAGGAAGGAATTCATTTACATATTTTTTAACATTTTTTTTTAATTGACTTTTTATTTTTATTTTGCGTTTTTCTTTTGTTTTATTTTTTTTATATGGTTTTCGTTTAATTTTTTTTTATTTTAAATTTTTTTTTATTTCAAATTTTTTTTATTTAATCTTCATTTTTTTTTTTTTTTTTTTTTTGTTTTTTTTTGTTTTAGTTTATTTTTTTCTATTTTACAATTTTTTTTTAAATCTCCATTAGTTTTTATTTTTTTCCTTTAATTTTTATTTTTATTTTTTTTTATTTCATTTTTTATTTTTTTTATTTCATTTTTTTTTTTTTTTTTTTTTTGTAAGTTTATTTTATTAATTTTTTTATTTCGTTTAATTTTTTTTTTTGTTGTTTCATTTTTTTCTCCTTTAATTTTTTTTTCGTTTATTTTATTTTTTATTCCATTTTTTATTCGATTTGATTTAATTTATTTTTTTTCCTTGTCTCTTTTTTTTTTGTTTTTTTTTTCAATTTATTTTATATTTTTCGCCTTTTACTTATCTTTTTATTTTGTTTTATTTTTTTAATTTTTTGTTTTATTTTATTTTATCTTTTTTTATATTTTTTTCGTTTTTTTTTTATTTTTTTTTTTGTTTTTCTTTTTTTAATTTTTTTTTATTATATTTTTTCTCTTTTACTTATCTTTTTATTTGTTTTGCTTTTTTAAATTTTTCTTTTATTTTATATTATCTTATTTCTTTTTTTTCTTTTTCTTTACATTTTTTTTCGTTTTTGTTTTTTTTTTCTTTTATTTTTTTTTTTCTTTTTATTTTTTTATAAATTTTTTTTTTTTTTTTTGCTATTATTTTATGATCTTTTTTATGCTAAAAAGCTTTAATAAACTTGAGTCTGGTATCACTGGGCTTAACTGCCTGCGGCGCATATTTCGCTCTTACTTTTTTGTGGTTGCGCTTCCCTCATTGATTGTTGAAGGCGTTACGCGTGACTGATGCTCGTTTGTCACAAGTTTTATATTAAGTTTGGATGTATGTATATGTAGCAGCTATTTAATGCATGCTTGCGTCTCTTCTAATACACATGCACACATGTGTGTATGAAAGCTTTAATGCTCATCACTTCAGTTCGTCTTCTTCTTCATCTTCTGCCGCGGCAACGTTGCGGTTAATGATTGTTGCCAAATTGTTAGTGTAAATATTTGCAATGCTATTTGCTCGCCGTGTTACAACGCTACGCATCCACGCAAAAGCAGCTAACAATTTTACCATGAACATCATCAGCTAACATCATGCGGAAATATCACAATTTGTTGTTGTAAACATAAACTTTGTGAAGATATAAAATTTGTCGCAGAAAATTGAATGTGTCGGTGAGTGTGCTATGGCTACGAACATTTTTCATTAAATTTGTGTATTGCAAGCGCTGTTGCTCATTTGAGGTTAGATTTTGTTTTGTTGTTTTACTTGTAGTTGTTGTTTTTGCTTACAAAGTAATAAGTTTAGTATTTAGAAGGGTATTGATTTTAGTGCAACAATTTAATAAGGTGGTATGACAGTGCGTATGAGTAACTTTTTATAGCTTAAGAAATCCATTTGTAGAGAAGGTGTCCCAAAGTATTTATTATTCAGATAAATATCTTAGAATCCATATCTTGGCGAATATTTTATTTTATGTTATTTTATTTTATTTCATTTCATTTCATTTTTATTTATTTTATTTTATTTTATTTTATTTTATTTTATTTTATTTTATTTTATTTTATTTTATTTTATTTTATTTTATTTTATTTTATTTTATTTTATTTTATTTTATTTTATTTTATTTTATTTTATTTTATTTTATTTTATTTTATTTTATTTTATTTTATTTTATTTTATTTTATTTTATTTTATTTTATTTTATTTTATTTTATTTTATTTTATTTTATTTTATTTTATTTTATTTTATTTTATTTTATTTTATTTTATTTTATTTTATTTTATTTTATTTTATTTTATTTTATTTTATTTTATTTTATTTTATTTTATTTTATTTTATTTTATTTTATTTTATTTTATTTTATTTTATTTTATTTTATTTTATTTTATTTTATTTTATTTTATTTTATTTTATTTTATTTTATTTTATTTTATTTTATTTTATTTTATTTTATTTTATTTTATTTTATTTTATTTTATTTTATTTTATTTTATTTTATTTTATTTTATTTTATTTTATTTTATTTTATTTTATTTTATTTTATTTTATTTTATTTTATTTTATTTTATTTTATTTTATTTTATTTTATTTTATTTTATTTTATTTTATTTTATTTTATTTTATTTTATTTTATTTTATTTTATTTTATTTTATTTTATTTTATTTTATTTTATTTTATTTTATTTTATTTTATTTTATTTTATTTTATTTTATTTTATTTTATTTTATTTTATTTTATTTTATTTTATTTTATTTTATTTTATTTTATTTTATTTTATTTTATTTTATTTTATTTTATTTTATTTTATTTTATTTTATTTTATTTTATTTTATTTTATTTTATTTTATTTTATTTTATTTTATTTTATTTTATTTTATTTTATTTTATTTTATTTTATTTTATTTTATTTTATTTTATTTTATTTTATTTTATTTTATTTTATTTTATTTTATTTTATTTTATTTTATTTTATTTTATTTTATTTTATTTTATTTTATTTTATTTTATTTTATTTTATTTTATTTTATTTTATTGTATTTTATTTTATTTTATTTTATTTTATTTTATTTTATTTTATTTTATTTTATTTTATTTTATTTTATTTTATTTTATCTTATTTTATTTTATTTTATTTTATTTTATTTTATTTTATTTTATTTTATTTTATTTTATTTTATTTTATTTTATTTTATTTTATTTTATTTTAATTTATTTTATTTTATTTTGTTTTATCTTATTTTATTTCATTTTTGTATTTTATTTTATTGTATTTTATTTTATTTTATTTTATTTTATTTTATTTTATTTTATTTTATTTTATTTTATTTTATTTTATTTTATTTTTTTATTTCATTTTTAAAATTTTTTGTTTGTTCCTTGCGAAGTATTATATGACAATGACACCCACTCCAATAACCCTAAAAAATCTTAGAAGCAAACATTTATTATTCTCAGTCCTTCCACATGAATATACTTATCGTTGCCTATTATTATGTCGCTCAATCAATTATAATTACTCATATCCAACAGCGTCTACCTAATGAGCCAAGGTCCACCATGTCGTATGAGCAATTAAAATGCTTGCCTATCTGCTTTAGATTATTTTCTCATTAAAGAAAGGCTTTCACAATTGTTTTTTGTTTTCGTGCAGGAAACAGGAAATGTAGTCGCTGAAGTGAGAATATGGTTAAGTATATGTTAATGTAAATATGTGTACTCTTGCAAGAGATGTCGAAACAATTTTAATGAAATTAAAGAATGGCAAGCAGTAAAGCCGGGTTAGAAGCACATAAATAAACAAACATATCAAACTTGACTGGCGGCATAAAAAAATGAAAACGTATAATTAGATGTTAACCCTTTGCGCAGACACGTGCCAAAGTATTAAAAATTTAACTTAAAAGAGATAAAATCTTGATACAAATTAAAAAAATAATAAATTCTTTAAAAAAAGATAATTGCATAAACTGCCAAATGGCAAACATGTTTAATTAGCTGCGAGATGAACTCGAAAAGCACACACGTGCGTGCAGACATACAAACACACATGCGACGAGGCATAAAATTGAGAGAAGAAGGCTAATAGGCGCGCAAGCATAACCAATTTCAAAATGTGAGCAAACAAATGAGATCAGAAATAAGATTTACAAAAAAAAAGAAAACACAATTAAGTGCTTATGCGTAAGCTACTTGAGCGCTCACAATGCACACGCGAAAATTCTCTTGCTGTTTAAGAAAATTTTATAGAAAAACAAAGAGAAAAAGAAGCTTAAAAGCTTTAGAGAATAAAACCTGGAGTGGTTTCTTATATACTTTTTTATTTATTTTATTACATTATTTTATTTCATTTTTTTATTTTATTTCATTTTATTTTAATTTACTTTCTTTTATTTTATTTTATTTTATTTTATTTTATTTTATTTTATTTTATTTTATTTTATTTTATTTTCATTTATTTTATTTTATTTCATTTTATTTTGTTTTATATTTTTTCATTTTTTTATTTTATTTTATTTTATTTTATTTTATATTATTTTATTTTATTTTATTTTATTTTATATTATTTTATTTTATTTTATTTTATTTTATTTTTTTATATTTAACTTTATTTTATTGTTTTTATTTTATTTTATTTTATTTTATTTTATTTTATTTTATTTTATTTTATTTTATTTTATTTTATTTTATTTTATTCTATTTTATTCTATTTTAATTTATTTTATTTTATTTTATTTTATTTTATTTTATTTTATTTTATTTTATTTTATTTTATTTTATTTTATTTTATTTTATTTTATTTTATTTTATTTTATTTTATTTTATTTTATTTTATTTTATTTTATTTTATTTTATTTTATTTTATTTTATTTTATTTTATTTTATTTTATTTTATTTTATTTTATTTTATTTTATTTTATTTTATTTTATTTTATTTTATTTTATTTTATTTTATTTTATTTTATTTTATTTTATTTTATTTTATTTTATTTTATTTTATTTTATTTTATTTTATTTTATTTTATTTTATTTTATTTTATTTTATTTTATTTTATTTTATTTTATTTTATTTTATTTTATTTTATTTTATTTTATTTTATTTTATTTTATTTATTTTATTTTATTTTATTTTGTTTTGTTTTATTTTATTTTATTTTATTTTATTTTATTTTATTTTATTTTATTTTATTTTATTTTATTTTATTTTATTTTATTTTATTTTATTTTATTTTATTTTATTTTATTTTATTTTATTTTATTTTATTTTATTTTATTTTATTTTATTTTATTTTTTTTTAATTTTTTTTATTTTATTTTATTTTATTTTATTTTATTTTATTTTATTTTATTTTATTTTATTTTATTTTATTTTATTTTATTTTATTTTATTTTATTTTATTTTATTTTATTTTATTTTATTTTATTTTATTTTATTTTATTTTATTTTAATTTATTTTCTTTTATTTTATTTTATTTTATTTTATTTTATTTTATTTTATTTTATTTTATTTTATTTTATTTTATTTTATTTTATTTTATTTTATTTTATTTTATTTTATTTTATTTTATTTTATTTTATTTTATTTTATTTTATTTTATTTTATTTTATTTTCATTTATTTTATTTTATTTTATTTCATTTTATTTTGTTTTATTTTATTTTATTTTATTTTAATTTTTTCAATTTCATTTTATTTTATTTTATTTTATTTCATTTTATTTTATTTTATTTTATTTTATTTTATTTTATTTTATTTTATTTTATTTTATTTTATTTTATTTTATTTTATTTTATTTTATTTTATTTTATTTTATTTTATTTTATTTTATTTTATTTTATTTTATTTTATTTTATTTTATTTTATTTTATTTTATTTTATTTTATTTTATTTTATTTTATTTTATTTTATTTTATTTTATTTTATTTTATTTTATTTTATTTTATTTTATTTTATTTTATTTTATTTTATTTTATTTTATTTTATTTTATTTTATTTTATTTTATTTTTTTTTATTTTATTTTAATTTATTTTCTTTTATTTTATTTTATTTTATTTTCATTTATTTTTTTTTTTTTATTTTTTTTTTTTTTTGTACTGTCATATCGAAAATTTTTCTTCCTCTAAAAGCTGAAGGTATTTACATGCAACTACATAGAATTATTCACAATTGAATCTCACAACAAAAGGATGCATCTGTGCCTACACTTAAAATCTCGATAACTCTAAAGACTACTTGTGATGGCATTTGCAATTTTTCAATGCAATAGAACAGTAATTTTCTTCTCGCATCTCGTAATGACCCTGTAGGAAAAAATGATGTAAGTCATACATTTTTTTTAGCCCCTTTTCCCTTCGAAACCGACACTCCACCACTTCCATGTATCCTTTCTAGTTTAGCACACAGCTCAAAGCATAAAAACTATCTTCCATGACGTACTTCCAACCAGTGTTGCCACCTTATTCAGTATTTGTTTAGTTTTCCATTTCAATAGAGCAGCCAATTATTTCAAATTGAAGCTATAAGCACCAATAATGGCATAAGTGCAACACATGTAGCTGCTCACACACAAACGCACACACACACAAAGACGTTCCTTTACAGTCAGCTTATATAAAACTGCAATTGCAAAATACTCAGCAAAATAACTCAGCTCGTTATTCTGTATGTAAATTCACTTGGTACAATGAAAAAAAATTTAATTGCAAGAAAAAATATTAAAAAATTCATCATTTTGCAACTTCTGCTAGTCGTTTTCTTTGTTCAGTGTTGCGAGGCAGGCGAGGTAGTGCTTGGGCTTTGTTGTTGTTGCAAAAAGGCATGAGAAACTATAAAGCGCGTTGATAGAAATCCAGCTATGGATGTTGAAATCTGAGCTCCAGCTACGAGTTAATTCTACTTGGGTGTTGCCACTTTGGGCTGTTTACAGGATTGCCACCTATCTCAATTTTTTTTTTATATTGAGCAAGATATACCAATATAGGTATCAAATAAAAGGTATTTTCGGCCGTATTATAATCAAGATATTATCAAGCAAGGTTGCTACCTAGAGTTGCCACCTAATCCCATTTTATTAATTCCTTCGTAT
The DNA here is from genome assembly GCA_964058755.1 of Campiglossa producta. Classification (NCBI taxonomy): domain Eukaryota; kingdom Metazoa; phylum Arthropoda; class Insecta; order Diptera; family Tephritidae; genus Campiglossa; species Campiglossa producta. The sequence continues at coordinate 118,909,703 of CAXKVI010000003.1, forward strand.
ATCAATCAACATCTCGGGAACTAGTTAAGCGATTTATGTAGATCAAATTGGGCATATAGATCGTATTTTTCAATATAAAACTTTCTACTTGGGTGTTGCCACTTTGGGCGGTTTATAGGGTTGCTACCTATCTCAGTTTATTTTTAATATTAAGCAAGAAACGCCGACATGGGTATCAGATGAAGGGTATCTTCGACCGCAGTCCAACTAATATATTTCCAGGTAGAGTTGCCACTTAGCGTTGCCACCTAATCCCATTGTATTTATTTCTTCAGATATCTATCAATATCTCGGGATCTGCTGACGCGCTATGCATAAAATTTGCATATAGATGATATGCATCAGTCTAAGGCTTTTCATCGTGGTGTTGCCACTTTCTGCGGTTTGCGGAGTTGCCACCTATCGATTTTTTTTTTAATATGATGCAAAATATGACATTATGGGTATCAAATTGAAGGTATTTTCGGTCACACGAAGATATTTTTCGGCAAGGTTGCCACCTAATAGCAATTTATTTACTATTTCGTTTATATATCGACCCAAATAATTTTTTTTTTTTTTTTTTTTGTTTTTAAGCTATTGCACAGATTTTATCGCAGGCTTTGGCGGTGGGAGTGAAATAAAAAAAAATGTTAATGTTAAAAAAGTTCGTAACGGACTTTTTTCAATGTTAAAAGGTTCGGCGTTAGCAACATAACTTGACAAAAATAAATATAAGCGTTGCCTACATTTGGGCTATACTACTAACAGTATGACGTTGCACTGATGTTAGCAGCAGGCCGATTACATAAATTTGGAGCTGTACATTACATTA
>CAXKVI010000003.1:118915516-118923016 GCA_964058755.1 Campiglossa producta
CTCTCGTCAGTGTTTCAATATGATTGCTTACTTTGGTTTTCTTTCTATTTTATTTTTTTTTTCTTACAATTTTTTTTTTCTTGTCAGCGTCCTTTAGCTCATTTTGACTTCTTCGTGGCGTACTATGGAGTGTTTCGAAAAATTTGGGGCAAAATTAAATATCTTATTTAAATTTTTTTTTTTTTTTTTTCTTTTTAAATTTTTTTTTTTTTTAATTTTTTTTTCATTTAAAATTTTTTTCTTTTTTCTTATTTTTTTTTAATTTTTTTCTCCTGTTTTATTTTTTTATTTTTTTTTTCTTTTATTTTTTCTTTTTTTATATATATTTTTTTTTGTTTCATTTCATTTTATTTTATTTCGTTTTTTTTTTGTTTTATTTCATTTTTATTTTTGTTAATTTTTTTTTGTTTTTTTTTTTTTGAAATAAAACATTTTCTTTATTTTATTTTGTTTCATTTTGTTTTTTTTCTTTTATTTCATTTTTATTTTTGTTAATTTTTTTTTGTTTTTTTTTTTAATTTTTTTTTATTTTATTATTTTCTTTTTTTTTTGTTTTTTTTGTTTTTTTTATATATTTTTTTTTTGTTTCATTTCATTTTATTTTATTTCGTTTTTTTTTTTTTTGTTTTATTTTTATTTCATTTTCTTTATTTTATTTTGTTTCATTTTGTTTTTTTTTTTTTTTATTTCTTTTATTTCATTTTTATTTTTGTTATTTTTTTTTTTTTTTTTTTATTACCAAATTTCTTCAAATTACCCCAGAGTACCTCGTTGGTCGCGTGTCACGTCGTCGCATGATGTGTTGCAAGTTACAAGGTTGCCATTTGTAAAGTTTTTGTGCCGTTTTTGACTATCTCGTATTCTAATTTTTTCCGCCTTCCATTTTTCCTTCTGCTTTTTTTTACCTTCAGTCCCTAACGTTGTTGTTGTACAAACGACTTATGTAATTCGTGCCCAGCTTAATGTTTTAAAGTATTCACGTGTCGCCGACAAAAATCAATTTCTCGCCGAGCAAAAACTTAAAAGTTTGCTTTTTCACAAAGCGAGAGCGGGTTGACAAACAAAAGTTTACAGCAAAGGTATTAAAGCAGAAAGTAGAGAAACTTTTTTTTGAATTCAAATACTTGCGAAAGATTTGCATGAAGTATTTTATGAATTTTTTTTTGTTTTTTTTTTTTGTGAATGTATTCGAATTTTTTGTTTACATTTGTAAGCTCTTCGAAAGATAGTTGGTTTCTTGGAAAAGCTTAGCGATTTGTTCTCCAGTTGAATTTGAATGCAGCTGGTTGAAGGTTAGCTTATCATTTTTAGTGCGAAGTTGTTATGTAAAATATGTGTACTTATGAAAAGTAGCTTAACTTTACTTTAGCAAGTTTTTGTTCGAGAGTTGTGACAATAGCGGGGAGATACGTTTAATTTTTTGTTTGTTTATTTTATTTCGTTTTATTGAACTATGTTATATTTTAAAAATATAACTTATTTTGTTTTTTTTTTTTCATTTAATTTCATTTTATTTTATTTATTTCTTATTTTCTTTAATTAAACTTAATATTTCTTTTTATTTTGTCTTATTTCTTAATTTTTTATTTTATTTCGTATTATTTTTTATTTTTTTTTTGTTTTTTTTTAACATTTTATTTTATTTCTTTTTGTTTTATTTCTTTTTTCGTTTTATTCTATTTTTTTTTATTTATTTAAATTTTGTTTTTCTATATTTTTTTATTTTTTTTTATTTTTATCTTATTTAATATTTAATTTTTATTTTTTTAATTTTATTTAAATTTTTTATTTAAGTTCTTTTATTTTTTTCATTTTTTTTTAATCCAATTTTATTTTTTTTTTCTTTTATTTATTTACTTTTTTATTGTTTCTTATTTAATTTTATTTTATTTTTTCTTTTTTCAATTTATTTATTTTTTTATTTTATTTAAATTTAATTTTTTATATTTTTTTATTTTATTTCTTATCTTATTTATTGTTTTATTTTTTTTTTAATTTTATTTAAATTTTTTTTTAAGTTTTTTTTTTTTAATCTAATTTTATTTTTATCTCCTTTAATTTATTTTTTTTTTCATTGTTTTTTATTTCATTTTATTTTATTTTAGTGTAATATTTTTTTTTTTTAATTTTTTTTTTAACTTTTTTATTTTATTTTACATTTTTACTATATTTTTACACCATTTTTTTTTTAATTTTTCTTAAATTATTATTATTTTTTTTTTTTTCATTTTATTTTATTTTTTTATTATTTTTTTTTCTTTATTTAATTTCAGTTTATTTTATTTTTTTCTTATTTTATTTAATTAAATTTAATATATTCCATTAAAATTTTTTCATTTGTTTTTTGTTTTATCTTACTTTTTTTATCTATTTTATTTCGTTTTATTTTTTTAATTTTTTTATTTTTATTTTTATTTTTTTTCTTTTTTCTTTTTTTTGTTATTTTAGTTTATTTTTTTTTTTCTTAATCTAATTTTATTTTATTTTTAAATTTATTTTTTTTATTTTGTTTTCGTTTTTTATTTTTTTTTTCAATCAATATACCTGGGGTGGTTTACAGGGTTGCCACAATCCCAATTTTTTTTTTAATTTGGTAGCAAGACATGCGAATATGGTTATCAAATGAAAGGTATTTTCAGCGACATGTCAACTAAAATATTTTCAAGTAGGGTTGCCACCTTACCGAAGTATATTTGTATATCCGTTACTATCTCGGGAACAGCTTGGGCTTTTTGGATGAAATTTGGCATATAGATGTTATGATTGATTATAAAACTATTCACTTGGGGGTTGCCACTTGGGGGGTGTACATGGTTGCCACCTATCTAAATTTTTTTAAATTATGGGGCAAGATATGCCAATATGAGCATCAAATGAAAAGTATTTTCGCCGACATACCAACTAAAATATTTTCAAGTAGGGTTGCCGCCCAGGGTTACCATTTTACCGTATTGTATTTGTGTTGTATATTTTTGGGATCATATTTGGATTATTTTGGGATCATTTAGGGGTAACTTTGGAATAATTTTGGGGCTATTTTGAGATCATTTTGGCTACAATTTTGGAATAATTTGGGACAATTTTGGGGTAATTTTCGGATAATTTTGGAGACATTTTGGGATCTTTTTGGGATCAATTTTTGGATCATTTTGGTATGATTTTTGGGTCATTTTGGTTTCAATTTTGGATCGTTTTGGGAACCGTTTGTTATTATTTTAGGATTACTGCACAAATTGCCATAGTTAGAGTGCGTGGGTGCATGAAATTTGGCTATAGATGGTATGATTGATTTTAAGACTATCCACTTGGGGGTTGCCCCTTATGGCGGTTTACAGGGTTGCCACCTATCCCAATTTTTTTTTTTTTTTAATATAGAGCTAGATATGCCAATATGGGTATCGAATGAAAGGTATTTTCGAGCGTATGCCAAATAAGATACTTTCAAGCAGGGTTGCCACCTAACCGCAATTTATATCTTTTTTCGTTTATCTCAGGAACTGCTTGACCGATTTGGATAAAATTTGTCATATAGACAACTTCAGTCATTCTATATGTACATGGGTGTTGCCACTTAGCGCGGTTTACAGAGTTGCCACCTAACCCTATTTTTTGTTTAATATAGAGCTAGATATGCCCATATGGCTATCAAATGAAAGGTATTTTCGGCCGTATTCCAAAAATGACAATTTCACGCAGGGTTGTCACTTAGGGTTGCCACCTAATGGCAATTTGTATATTTTTTCTTATATCTCGGGAACTGCTTGAACGATTTGTAATTTTGGTATGATTTTTAGATCATTTTGGGTCAAATTATGATCGTTTTGGGAACAGTTGCTTATTATTTTAGGATTATTTTGGAATTATTTTAGGGTAATTTTGGGATAATTTTTGGTGTCATTTTCGGATCATTTTGCGTACATTTAAGGGTCTTTTTGGAGTCATTTTTGAATCATTTTGGGGCCATTTTGGATTCGTTTTTGGATTATTTTGGGAACATTTGAGGGTCTTTTTGGGATTATTTTGGGATTATCTTAGAGTCATTTTGGGATAATTTTTGAGGTAATTTTCGGATTATTTTGGGTACATTTTAGAGTAATATTGGGGTCATTCTGGGATCATTTTTGGGTCGTTTCGAGTTCAATTTCGGATAATTTTTAGAGCTTTGAAAGGTTCTTTTTGGGGTAATTTAGGGACCATTTCATGATTATTTTGGGACTGTTTTAAGGTAATTTTGCGATACTTTTTGGTAAGTAAAATTAACGCTAAATTGATAGCACTGGTGACCCAGGTACTACATTTTTGAAATTAATCCTCGTTTACTTTTGCTCTTTTCATTTCGACTGAGCTTATCTTTCTCGTATTCTCATTACTTAAATTTGTTAATTAAAGTGCATTAGCAAAATCTTGCCAAAGGCAAAAGAAACTGACATAAATGGAATGTCAAATATAAATTCTCTATATTCAAATCAAATCAAAATTAATTGAAATATTCTCATGAAATAAGTAGATACAAAATTTTGTAATGCAATACAGCAGCAAATAAATAAACAAATAACATATAATAAAGCCAAACTTTATGCTAATTTACTCACACACACACACACACACACAAATATAAACCATATCATAACAAGATGCGCATGGAAATTCAAAACAACACTGTCAACACACTCTTCGGTTATAATCTGCACAAGTGTAAATCAGGATTAACTACACAAACAAACTCACACTCAAAATCTCACTCACTCACACTCACTGCATGCTGTCACTCAAAAATTACATTTCAAGCGTATTTTGTTTAAGAAAATCTGTTACATGCCACACAACCGCACTGACAGCTGCAACAATTGCTGCATTTATTGTTATTGTTGTAGAGCTCATTATTTTGTACTCTGTTGTGACAGCGGCTGAATTGAAGTGATCTGCATGGCAAAAAGGATAAAGTTGTGTAGTCAACTTGGCAACTTGAATGTGCATTTATAAGTTTCTTTTTGTGTGTGTGTGTGTGTGTGTGTGTGTGTGTGTGTGTGTGTGTGTAGCAGCACACTGCCGCATCACATATTTTACTTGGCAGAGATAATGACAGTTCAATGGGAATTCGTTGAGTGCCGCAGAGGCGTTTGCAATAATATTTAAATAAATATAAACAAATAAAAACACTTAAAGTCATGCATACATACATATTTATATGGCATCGTGACAGAGAAATAGCCAACTGGTACGCAAAAGGACTCGTTTTTAACAAGAATTTTCTGACTGACATCATTTCATTTTTGATGTGGCAACATCTTTGCGTCCCTGAAGTTAACTTCTTAGGCGGCGATATGAAGTTTTGATTGAGAGTAAAATTTGAGAAAATGGCTGATGATTCAATGGAAATTATGCAACGGAAATCATGCAACGGAAACAGAAATTGTAGCCGACTTTCAGGCGTAGGCGATTTTTACCACGATGTTTAGCTGTACAAATCTAATTGGAGGTGAAATTCTAGGATCTAGCTAACATTGCACAAATTGCAATAGTTAGGCCGAGCAGAATTCATGGGTGTTGCCACATAGGGTGGTTTACAGGGTTGCCACCTATCCCATTTTTTTTTGGTTTAATATAGAGCTAGATATGCCTATATGGGTATCAAATGAAAGTTATTTTCGAACGTATCTCAAATAAGATATTTTCAAGCAGAGTTGTCACTTAGGGTTGCCACCTAACCGCAATTTGTTTATATTTTTTCGTATATCTCGGGAACTGCTTGATCGATTTGGATAAAATTTGGCCTATAGACAATTTGAGTCATTCTGAGATTATATATATGGGTGTTGCCACTTATGGCGATTTACAGGGTTGCCACCCATCCCAATTTTTTTTAATATAGAGGTAGATATGCCAATATAGGTATCAAATGAAAGTTATTTTCGAACGTATCTCAAATAAGATATTTTCAAGCAGAGTTGTCACTTAGGGTTGCCACCTAATCGCAATTTATTTCTTTTTTCGTTTATCTCGGTAACTGCTTAACTGATTTGGAAAAAATTTGGTACATAGACAATTTGATTCATTTTTAAGTCGCCACTTAGAGCGAGTCGAATACACCTTGCTTTGTAAATTGTGTTTAAATTAAGCCTAGGCACCTGGTGGGACAATTATCCGAAAATCTGAGAATCAAATTCACACAATTTATTATTTCTGTTGCACTTGTGAGAGCGCTATCACTGACCAATCAATGGATGGTGTGGTTTATGCTCAGCCATTCACTTGCAAGCAACGACTCAACAACATACATACGCTGTTGCTAGTGAGCGAAGGAGCAAAATAAGATAACATAATTTGATTGGTGCAATGACCGCTCTTTCTTTCTTTCAAACGCGCAACAACACAGAGGCGAGCACTTGCTCACTCATCATCTCTTTTACAACTAGTTATTTTGCCTGCTTGGTTAAAGTACATGTATTTTTGTGTGTCACATTGCCTTCGCTTGCTGATAATGCATATCATAATGCCAATAATAATATCATTATTTCTGCCATTGTTATGACAACTAAAAACTTTATTATTATTATTGTTGTTTTATTTTACTGGCAAAATCTGCCAGTGCATTTGCATAAAATTAAACGGAGCGTAGAAATATATAAACAATGCTCGCAAATAAATCAAAAAAATTACCCTCAAATGATTATAAACTTATCCCAAAATGATCCCAATAAGACCTCAAAATGATTCCATAATAACCCCAAAATAATAAAAAAAATTTACCATAACTGATCCCAAGATGATTCCAAAATGATCTTAAAGTAGTCCCAAGATAACCCCAAAATGATTCCAAAATAACTCCAAAATTATCCAAAAAATGATCCGTTAATGATCCCAAGATGATTCCAAAATGATGCTAAAGTAATCCCAATATGATCCCAAAATTACCCTAAACTGCCAAAATGATCCTAAAATAATCCAAATATGATACCAAAATTTTCTCGAAAAAATGGTAACCCTGGACGGCAACTCTACTTAAAAAATATTTTAGCTGGTATATCGCCGAAAACACCTTTCATTTGATACCCATATTGGCATATTTTACTCCATAATTTTAAAAAAATTGAGATAGATGGCAACCCTGTAAACCGCCCAAGTGAATAGTCTTTGAAATCGCATACGAAATATCTCATTTCATCAAATTTCATCGAAATCCTTCAAACGGTTCTCGAGATAGTACCGGCCTTACAGATATACTGCGATAAAGTGGCAACCTTAGGTGGCAACTCTATTAGAAAATGTTTTAGTTGGTATGTCCCCGAAAATGGCGCATACTTTTAGGCGAATATTCCAAGTAATAAACAGTAAGCTTAATGAATTCCTCTGTGTCACATCACACACTAACTCACATTCACAAAATTCATTTCGTAAAATTAGCAACATGCAAAATGCTATTTAAAAATAGATTCAACGGAAAGCTCAAATGCTTCAATGCATATCCGCTGTCGCTTTCAGCAAATATAATCGCTTATA
>CAXKVI010000003.1:118926964-118939464 GCA_964058755.1 Campiglossa producta
CGTAGTGTTTGCAAACATATTGCGTGTGTGAAAAATGATGGCAATAGAAACAGTCGCTAATTACTTTTTAACGCGCCCACATATCATAAATATAATCTGAATAATGCAAGGAGACACGCATACATGTTCAAAGTTGAGAAGGGGTGTATAATGGCGGCGAGCTTGCAAACATTGCTTTGAAAAGTTTTTTCAGCATAGTGTTTTACCAGTTTGCCAAGAGATGAGTTACGGTTATACTGAAATACCACTAACTCCCTGGTTTGGGGTATAAAATTTGATATTTTATTTCCACAAACAAAAGGGTTTTTTTCAATTATTTTTTTTATATTTTTTTTATTTTGTTTTATCTTTTTCAATTTTTTATTTTTTTTATTTAACTTCGTTTTAATTTTACCATTTATTTTTTAACTCTTTGTTGCTTTTTTGACTTGTAGTCTATTGCTGTACATACCGACGGTATTTACAAGCAATTTTCGGGATTGTATGAAAATGTGTTTTTTATTTTTTATTCAATTTTTTTTTTTTTTATTTTTTTTTTTGCATTAACATTTTTTTATATTTATTTTACTTTCATTGACTTTTATTTTTTTCATTTTTATTTTATTTTTTTTTTTATTTCTTTTAATTTGTTTCTTTTAAATATTATTTTTATTTTACTTTATTTTTTTCATTTAATTTTATTTTTTTTTACTATATCAGATTATATTTTCTAATGTTTTTTTTATTTGTTTTTGTTTTTCTATTTTTTCAAAGATTTTCAAATATTTTTTTTTCATTTAATTTTTTTATTCATTTCATTCATTTTTATTTTATTATTATTTTTTTTTCATTAGTTTTATTTTTTATGACATTTTTTTATATTAATTTTTTTTTCATTTCATTTTATGTTTTTTTTTTCATTCAGTTTTTTATGTTCACTTTATTTATATTTTATTATTTTTTTTTTCATTTAGTCTTATTTTTTTATTTTATTTTTTTTTATATACAGTTTTTTATTATTTAATTTTAATTTTTTTCAATTTTTTTTTTTAATTTTTTTACATTTATTTATTTGATTTATTTTTGTTTTTTATTTTTTTTCATTTAATTTTTTATATTCATTTTATTATTGTTTTCATTTAGTTTTCTTTTTTTTATTATATTTTTTTATATTAATTTTTTTCATTTCATTTCAATTTTCTTTTTTTTTTTGAATATTTTATTTTAATTTTTTTTTCATTTTTTTACTATATTTATTTATTTTTTTTTTTTTTTTTTTCATTTTATTTTTTTTATATTTATCACATATATTATTTTTATTTCATTTTATTTGTTATTTAATTTTTTTCTTTTATTTCTTTTTTCTTTTGCTTCATTATATTTTTTAATTTTTTTATTTCTCCTGGTCTACAATTATTATATTTTATTTACTAATATTTTTTTTTAATTTATTTTTGTTTTTTAATTTTTTTTTTATTGAGTTTTTTACTAAATTTTTATTTTATTATTTTTTTTTTTTTCATTTAGTATTATTTTTTTATATATTTTTTTTTTATTATTTTATTTTAATTTGTTTTTATTTTTTTACTATTTACTTATTTAATTAATTATTTTTTTTTTTTTTCATTTTTTTTTTTTTTTTTTTTCATTAGTTTTACTTTTTTATTATATTAATTTTTTTTATTTCTTTTTAATATTCTTTTTTTTTTTGATTATTTTATTTTAGTTTTTTTTCAAGTTTTTTTTTATTTTTTTTTTTTACATTGAATTTTTTTATATTTATCACATGTATTTTTTTTTTTCATTTCATTGTATATTTTTTTTTTATTTTTTTTTACTTCATTTTTATTAATCCTGGTCTACAATTATTATATTTTATTTACTAATATTTTTTTTAAATTTATTTTTGTTTTTTAATTTTTTTTTTATTGAGTTTTTTACTTAATTTTTATTTTATTATTTTTTTTTTCATTTAGTATTATTTTTTTATATATTTTTTTTTATTATTTTATTTTAATTTGTTTATATTTTTTTTTTATTTTTTTACTATTTACTTATTTAATTAATTTTTTTTTTTTTTTCATTTTATTTTTTTTTTTTTTTCATTAGTTTTACTTTTTTATTATATTAATTTTTAATTTTTTTTTTTTTTTACTTTATTTTTATTAAATTTTTGTTATTTAATTTTTTTTTTCTTTTTTTCTTTTACTTCATAATTTTTTTTTTATTTCTCGTGGTCTACAATTCCTTCAAAAGAGCCCTAAAATCCCTTTCTCATCACTTGACTCTCCTACCTTACTTCATCTCACTATTTTAACTTACCGTTCAGCATTCTGCATCTTCCGATTTGCACCAGTTTCCCAACCACCATTTGGACGCTCCACTGCTACAGGCGTTGGTGTTGCATAATGCCACTGTCTATAATATGAATCATAAGCGGTGTTTTGAGCAGCACGTCCTTCAGCCACATTGGCATTTTCGTCCCCAGCGATTCCATTAGCATCATTTCTACCATCAACACCTTCATTATGCTTTCCTCCATTACCTTCTTCATCACTCGCCTCATCATCATCATCATAGTAACCGGGCGGATGTCTTAAACCATATGCATAGGGATCTCGATCCGCTTCTTCCCTGTCTAGGTCCCCAGCTGGAACCTGATCTTCATACTCCGCAGAAGTTGGTTCATAGTAGGGATCGTGATAGTCACTTGGTGGTGCGCCGAATTGATATTGACGGCTTGCGAGCGCTGGCAAACTTTCAGCGTGTACTACGACTGGTTGTTGTTCTTCGTAGTAGCCTGGGTGAAGTTTCGTGCTTTGGCTTTTATTTTGATTGACTTGATTCACTTGTTCATCAGGCAGATTGCGTTTGTTTCTATTTTCTGGTTGCTCATTTTCTGAGAGCTTTTCGAAATTCGAGCTTTTTGCTTCACTATTTTGTATAACTCTCACTACTCTAGCCTGCACCTCAACCTCATCTTCCTGTTCAGGAACTGTAGCTTTCGTTTTATCCTCAGAAATTTGTGTGAGCGCGAAAGCGGTAACCGATATCACAAGAACTAGCGTTATCAAGCAGCAGAGACATCTGACGGAGAGCTTTAATTGCTCGGCAAGTTTAAATGCATGAGGAGACATGTTGAGCTTTTTTTTCTATATTTTTCCACTATTTTGGAATCGAACGTTTTATTGAATTCACTTAAATTTCTTCTATTTCTAAAACATGTTCTTTTTCGCACCCAGCTAATAATTCACTTCTGCCAAAGCTCACTTTTTTTCAAAACTAAAGCTCGCCTTGAACTGTTCAGTCTTGCTGTCGAAATTTAACTGTCACAAGCCATCAGGCATGACATCGCTTTCACCATCGTAATTATTCTCTGAAGCTGTTCTCAATGCTTCATATTGACTCCTTTCGAAGAAGCTGCAAAACATAAATATCTGTCTCTAGAACCTTCATCACACGTTCGCTATGGCAAATTCACCATGAGCTGCAAGGCGCTAATTGGTTAAGCCAGTCTATAAACAAAAAATTTCACTACGATGAACTTATTCGAAATTGTTCTACTGCTCTAGTTTACTCGAATATACTTATGGTTATCAGCATGTGTACATTAGGGTGTCTTATTTTAAGGCGATATTTTTTCCTGCGCCTTTTCAAGAAAGCTTTTTGGATCTTTTTCTCAGTAGAATGCAATAAAATGGGCAAAAGCTCCGCTATATGGCGTATGGATTAAAATAGTAAAGACGTTAGGGAATATATCGAACGATTTTAAGCAGCTTCCTAGTGGGATAGATATCGCGTATCTTAGGTGCATACCTCAGAAATGAAGGAAAATTTCTAAAAGAAAAAAGCTCCGCTAGGTGGCACACATTCAGATGTATAGAAAGCTTGATTAGAAGTGAAAGCTTGCGATTCATTTTAAGGAAACTTTTCTGTAAGCTGGAAACTAGAAACTTGTGTTATATTGCTATGAAAGCGATGACAAAGCAATTTAAAAACTAAAGTGCTCCAATTGGCAAAAGCTCCAAAAGGTGGTGCTTGGGAACTCGTGCGTTATTGAGGTGGTTATCGATCTTCCTATTTTGATAGAGATCAAGTCTCTTATGAAAACAGGGCTCAAAATGCAAGCGTAACGCAAGCGCAACGCAAATAAACGAAAAAGCTCCGCAAGGTGGCACTAATCGAGATATGTTTAAGTATATAGAAAGCTTGTGCAAAAGTGGAAATGAGGGATAGTTTTTTTCTCAACTTCACACTAAGGTGGAAACTTGTGACATGGCTCCTAAGGCAATGACAAAGCAACACAAAAAAATAAAGCGCGCCCATTGGCAAAAGCTCCGTTAGGTGGCGCTTGAACACTTGTTCGTTATTGAGGAAGTTATCGAAAGCTTTTTAAGCAGCTTTCTAGTGAGATAGAGATCAGGTCTCTTGGAAACATTTCTGTGAACGCAAGTTTAATGGCAAGTTAGGAAAAAGCTCCGCTAGTTGGCACAAGTTTAATTTATTTTAATTAGTTTTTTTTTAAGTTCATTTTCCTTTCTTCTATTTTTTCTTTTTTTTTTTACTTAATTTCGTTTTATTTTACCTTTTTAACTTCTTTCGCGGCGATGCAATATTGTATGGAGAGTGAAATTTGAATAAAAAAAATAGTGGCAATAATGTTCGGACTTGAAACAAATAAAGGTGGCAACGAACATGAATATTTTATCTCGGGAACCGCTGCAGCGATTTGGAATGGATGCTTCATTCGAAGACTTCGTACATAGGTGTTGCCACGTAGGAGGTTAACAGGGTTGCCACCTATCTCAATGTTTTTTTTTTATATTGAGCAAGATATGCCAGTATGGCTATAAAATGATAACTATCATCGGCCAAATTCCAACTAAGATATTTTTAGGCAGGGTTGCCCCTCAGGGTTGCCACCTAGCCAAATTTTATTTATTCGTTCATATAGCGACCAATATCTCGGGAACTGATGAAGAGATTTGAGTAGAATTTGGCATATATGTAGATAGTTTGCTTGATTCTAAGACTTTTTACTTGGGTGTTGCCACTTTGTGCCGTTTACAGGGTTGCCACCTGTTTAAATTTTTTTAAATATTGACAAAAATATGCCAATATGGGTATCAAATGAAAGGTATATTCTGCCGTATTCCAACTAAGATATTTTCAGGCAGCGTTGCCAACTAGGGTTGCCACCTAACCAAATTTTATTTATTCGTTCATATAGCGACCAATATCTCGGGAACTGATGAAATGATTTGAATAAGACTTTTTACATGGGAGTTGCCACTTTGTGCCGTTTACAGGGTTGCCACCTATTTCAATTTGTTTTAAATATTGACAAAAATATGCCATTATGGGTATCAAATTAAAGGTATTTTCTGTCGTATTCCAACTAAGATATTTTCAGGCAGGGTTGCCAACTAGGGTTGCCAACAAAATGCAATTTATTTATTCCTTCGTTTTTCGAGCAATATCTCGGAAACTACTGAAGCGATTTGTATGAAAATTGGCATATACATAGGATGCTTTATTCTAAGACTTTCTACTAGGGTGTTACCATTTTTTTTATTTTTTATTTTTTTTTTTTGTAAAATTTATATTAGCAAAAAGTGGTATACCCTAATATATATACATACATACTTACTCTCTGAGCATTCTAAGCATTAACATACGCAATTGCTTAAATTCGTGTCTACCTCGTCAGCGATTAACGGTGCTTTCATGCATTTTATTTTGACGCAACGTCATTAATTAGCACCCACTTAACACTTATTGACTATTTAACGTTTATTAACGGCAGCAAAATATTCAATGTTGTTTTTTTTCTACCTAGATTCGGATTTTGACCTTAATTCTTTCTTTTGACTGTTTTCAAAAAAAAAAATTTTAATTTTTTTTTATATTTTTTTTATATTTTTTTTAATTTTTTTTTCTATTTTCTTCAGGCGTTCACAGAGGAGGTAGGTACCCAGTAGCTACAATTTGTCGAGTATGAAAGTATTAAAAATTTGGCTTCATCATTTTTTATTAAAAACCTTCCAAAATGAAACGCCTCATTTATTGTATTTCACGCCTAACAGCTACACCTACCCACAATACTGGGTAAAGGTACTTAGCGGCCATTGTGTAAGCAAGTATGGCAGCAATTAAGCCTAAAGGTATTTTATACCTCACATATACATATATATGGTAACGGTTTTATGCTTTTGAAAAGCAACGGGCGCCAACGTTTCAATACAACGAATGAAAGGAGTATCCATTGAATGGTCGAATGATTGAACGAAACGCTTTATTTTTGGCACATAAAAACATGTTACAAAGGCGCCTTTGTTGTAGGTGAAGCATTTGGTACTTATAGGCAAACACATACACACACACATACACTCAAATGCGTGCATAAGTACTTTAGCAGAGGTAGGAATCTACAAATTGTTGAAAATGGCGCAACAAGCAACACCAATTTAATCGGCTTAAATTGGTGCCGTATGACCCACCGACACCGTAACCAGGTGCAATCATATACCAGCAGGTCGATACAGTGGTGGTCAGGTAAATGAAATCATATTTTTGACTTGAGGCAACGAAAAGTGACAACGAATAGTGGCAACGAATAATGGCAACGAATAATGGCAACGAATAGTGGCAACGAATAATGGCAACGAATAGTGGCAACGAACTTGAATATTTTATCATACTTATTTTGAGAACGGCTGAAGCGGTTTGGATGAAATTTGGCCACTTCGGCCGTGTTACAAGGTTGCCACCTATTTCGATTTTCTTCTTAATACTAAGCAAGATATGCGAATATGGGTGTACAATTAAAAATATTTTCGGCCATATTTCAACTAAAATATTCTGAGAAAGGGCTACCACCTAGGGTTGCAACTTCGGGCGGTTTACAGGGTTGCCACCTATCTCGATTTTTTTTAATACTAAGCAAGATATGCGAATATGAGTATCAAATTAAACATATTTTCGACCATATTTCAGCTAAGATAATTTTAGGAAAGGTTTGCAATTAGGGTTGCCACTTCAGGCGGTTTACAGAGTTGCCACCTATCCGCGATTGTTTAAAATTAAGCAAAATATGCCAATATGGGTATCAAATGAAAGGTATTTGCTGCCATTTTCCAGCAAAGTCCTGCACGGTTGCTTCATAGGGTTGCCACCTAACTCTATTTTTAATTTTTCCTTCGTATATCGACCGAGATATTGGATAGCGGCTGAAGTTATTTAGATCAAATTTGACATATAGACAGTATGCGTCATTCTAAGACTTTCCACCTGGGTGTTGCCACTTCGGCCAGTTTGGAGAGTTGCCACCTATCTCGATTTTTTTTTAATTTTAAGCGAGATATGCCAATATGGGTATCAAATGAATGGTATTTTCGGTCGTATTTTAACGGAGATATTTTCAGGCGGGGTTGACACCTTACAACATTTTATTTCTTTGTAAGTCCACCAATATCTTGGGAACGCCTAAAGCAATTTGGATCAAATTTGACATATAGACAGAATGCGTTATTCTAAGACTTTCTATTTGGGTGCAGCATCTTTTGGGCGGTTTACAGGGTTGCCACCTGTCCAAATTTTTTTTTTTATTCACCAAAATATGCCAATATGGGTATTAAATGAAAGGTATTTTCGGCCATATTCCAATTAAGATATTTTCAGGAAGGTGTACCACCTAGGGTTGCCACCCAACGGCAATTTATATATTCCTTCGTTTGTATATCGACTAAAACCTCGGGAACCCATTGCTTGTAGCATTTATCCAGCCACCACTGTACTAAAGTACATTCACCAGTTTGTATTCACTAGTGAAACGCTTAAATGGACATTGAATTCGGCCGATACGAAGCAAATTGTGCCACGTATTTTACGCCACAAAGTTTGAGCCTTTTGTTTTTAGATGATGCCTTTGCTTTTACTTTTGTGTGTGCTCGCCGCAGTCGCCGTCGACGTCAACCATTTCTGTGGTTGGTATTTAAGCTCTTTGTTGTTGTTGTTAGAGAGAACAGTGAGAGAGTTTTTGTTTGTGTTGTTTGAATTGTTGTCGTTTCGTGCAAATATTCGGTATTATGGAATTCAATTAAAATACGCTTTTTGTTGTTGTACAAAATGTTGTCATGCCAAAATTATAAAATGCTATACAAGCCTGCACAGCATGTGTATGTGTGTGTGTGTGCGTGTATCTACAGAGAACCATGCATTAATGGAAAATGTTAACCGCAAAAGCCTATTGACCACGAATTTGAATTGTCCTCACTCAAAGTGTCTATGTGTTTTGTATGTGTGTGTGTGTATGTTGATAGGCTATAGTGAAGTTGTACAATGATTTTACTTTCTAATTAAAAAGTGTAGAAAAGTGTTGCCAACCCCTTCTCCACATCACTATTAACCCTTAGCTCTATATTTTTGTGAAACACAAAGTTTGTTGAAAGTTTTCTACCTCGTTAAAGGTGGAGAAGCACTTAATTTTAAGTTTGTTTTGTGCGTATGCGGTTACAAAGCTCTACGTTCTTATGAAAGTTTTTATTTTGTTGTTGTAAAATATGTAAATTTTATGTCAATGTTAATGTTGATTGAGTGTCAGTCGGTAGTTTATGGGTTATAGAATATTATAGTGGTATAGTGGCTGATCCTTAAAGTATTTTTAGTTTAATGTCATTTGATTTATTTTATTCTAACCTAAATTTAATCTTATTTTATTTTATTTATTTTTCTTTTTTACTTTTTTTGCTGTTTTGTTTTATTTTTTTTTTTCTTTTTTTCTTTTTTTCTTTTTTTTTCTTTTGTTGTTTTATATTATATTTTGCTTTATTTTTTATTATTTTAGTTTTTTTAATTTTATTTTATTTTGTTCAATTTTATTTTATTTTGTTCAATTATGATATTTCGTTTTGTTTTTTTATATTTTTTTATTTTATAAATTTTTTTTTTTATTTGTTTTTTTTTTTATTTATACTTTTTTATTTCATTTAATTTTTTTTACTCTTTTTATTTTTTTTTTTTGTTTTTTTTTTTTTTTTGCATTTAATTCTATGCTTTTTATTTACTTCATTTTCTTTTTAATTTTTTTCATTTGTTTTTTAATTAATTATTATTTTTATGTTATTTTATTTATTTTTTTTTTTCAATTTTTTTTTATTTTTATTTAAACTTTTTTTGTTTTGTTTTCGTTTTTTTATTATATTTTTTTCCTTTTTTTATTTTTTTACATTTATTTATTTTTATTTACTCTTATTTCATGTTTATTTATTTAATTTTTTTATTTTATTTTGCTTTCTTTTTTCATTTCTATTTTTTTCTTACTGTCTTTTTTTATTATTTGTTTCTATTATTTTATTTCTTTTATTTTCTTTCGTTTTATTTTATTTTTTTTTTTTTTTTTATTTATTGTATTTTATTTAATTGTTTTTAAATTAATTATTATTTTTTGTGTTATTTTATTTATTTATTTTTTATTTTTTTTTAATTTTTTATTTAATTTTTTTAATTTTTTTTTTTTTTTTTTTTTAATTATGTTTTTATTTAATTTTTTATCTTTTTGCGTTTATTTATTTTTATTTACTCTTATTTAATTTTTTTTATTTTATTTTGCTTTATTTCATTTATTATTTCATTTATATTTATTTTTCTATATTTTTTATTATTTTATTTCTTTCATTTTTTATTTTCTCTCTTTTTATTTTATTTTTTTTTTTATTTATTGTATTTTATTTAATTTTTCTTTAGTTTCATTTTAATTTTTTTATTTTAAATTATGTTATTTTATCTTATTTTTATTTTATTTTTTTCATATTTTTCATTGTTTTTTATTTTATATTTTTTACTTTTTTTGTTATTTTGTTTTATTTTTTTCTTTTGTTTTTATTTTATTTTATTTTATTTTATTTTATTTTATTTTATTTTATTTTATTTTATTTTATTTTATTTTATTTTATTTTATTTTATTTTATTTTATTTTATTTTATTTTATTTTATTTTATTTTATTTTATTTTATTTTATTTTATTTTATTTTATTTTATTTTATTTTATTTTATTTTATTTTATTTTATTTTATTTTGTTTTGTTTTATTTTATTTTATTTTATTTTATTTTATTAATTTTATTTTATTTTATTTTATTTTATTTTATTTTATTTTATTTTATTTTATTTTATTTTATTTTATTTTATTTTATTTTATTTTATTTTATTTTATTTTATTTTGTTTTATTTTATTTTATTTTATTTAATTTAATTTTATTTTATTTTATTTTATTTTATTTTATTTTATTTTATTTTATTTTATTTTATTTTATTTTATTTTATTTTATTTTATTTTATTTTATTTTATTTTATTTTATTTTATTTAATTTTATTTTATTTTATTTTATTTTATTTTATTTTATTTTATTTTATTTTATTTTATTTTATTTTATTTTATTTTATTTTATTTTATTTTATTTTATTTTATTTTATTTTATTTTATTTTGTTTTGTTTTATTTTATTTTATTTTATTTTATTAATTTTATTTTATTTTATTTTATTTTATTTTATTTTATTTTATTTTATTTTATTTTATTTTATTTTATTTTATTTTATTTTATTTTATTTTATTTTATTTTATTTTATTTTATTTTATTTTGTTTTATTTTATTTTATTTTATTTTATTTTTATTTTATTTTATTAATTTTATTTTATTTTGATTTATTTTATTTTGTTAATTTTATTTTATTTTGTTTTTTCCTTTTTTTGCATTTACTTTTTTATTATTTTTTCATTTAATTTTATTCTTTTTATGTACTTCATTTTGTTTTTAATTATTTTTTTATTTGTTTTGTTTTTTATTTGTTTTTGAATTTATTTTTTTTTTTTTTCAATTTTTTAAATTTTTTTATTTTATTTAATTTTTATTTAAATTTTTATTTATTTTGTTTTATTTTATTTTTTTTTTTTTATTTTTTTTTTATTTTTTTTACTTTATTTTTTTTTTATTTATTTGTTTTTATTTCATTTTTATTTATTTTATTTTTTCATTTTATTCTGTTTTTTTTGTTTTATTTATATATTTTTTTCTATTTTTTTATTATTTTATTGTATTTTTTTATTTTAGTTAGTTTTATTTTTTATTTTTTTTATTGTATTTTATTTTTTTTTGATTTTTTTTATTTTTTTTTATTTTAGAATCTTTGAAACTTTGGTGGACTTTTGACCGTTTGTGAATAATTTTTCTTAAATTATTCTATGTTTTTATTATTAGGGAACAAGATGGAAAAGTAACAACAATTACAAGCTACCATGATTACGTAATTTCGGCCTTGCTCAAGGGCACTTATCAAATGGCTTTGTGTTTAGAAATTTTTCATCACCTTTTGTTGGTCATCGAACCAAGAACCAAGGGGATTAGGAATTTCTAAGCCCGCAGTGTGTACCTCTTACACCAAGCTGCGTTGAGATTATTGCTAGCTTATATCCATCATGTTCACTTAGTATGTATTCATTTTATTTTGTTTGTTTGTTTTTATACTACCTTATCGACAACTAGAGCGACATCAATCGATCGCCATTTATACTATTTTTTATTTTATTTTATTTTTTTTTTAATTTTTTATTTATTTTTTTTTTAATTTTTTTTTTATTGTTTTTTATTTTATATTTTTACATTTTTTATTTTGGTTTGTTATTTTTCTTCTTTTTATCTCTCATTTTATTTTATTACTTTTTTTCTTATTTTATTTTTTTTTCTTGTATTTTATTTTGTTTTATTTTTTTATTTTAATTCATTTATTTAATAATTTTTTATTGTTTATTATTTTTTATTTTATTTTTTTACATTTTTTTAATATTTTTTATTTTGGTTTATTTTATTTTATTTAGGTCACATTTTCACTGTTCTTCATCAAAACTAAATCTACCGCTTTTCAAAGTATATAATTCAATTATTTGCTGCCTAAAAGTATGCCCTGTTAATTTTTTTTTTTGCTCGCGGAATTATTTCTGTATACATAATATATATTTATCTCTGATCTTACCTCTTTGTGGTTTTCAAACCACTATTCAGTGTCACTGTCAAAGCTAAGCGCAACTATTGTGTAAAACCACTAAATGTAATTGGTTTTTTGTTCGCCTGTTTGTTTGCATACTTTGCGGCGTTTGACAATATATACGAAACAAGCTGCTGGTCTTACTTTTCCCACCATTTCACTCTTTTCTGACTAGATTATCTCACAATGAAAAACACTTAGCAAACACGCCAAATGCAAATGACTGAAAAATAAAATGCAAAACAATATACTCTAAAGTATGTAAGATTAAAAACGCACAAAAACAACAATCAAAAGTCAGAGTGAAACGATTAAAAGACATAACAAAAGCTGTAAAATTGAAAAAGATGAACGTAAAAAAAAAGAAGTAGAAAAAAGCAGCACTTACAACGCTAACAATATACTAAATCGGCTTTTATTATTTACAGTCAGATTATGGTGGTTTTTAATAATGGTCGCGTATTATTGTTGTTGTTGCACTT